>DWKQ01000017.1:0-10004 GCA_018249995.1 Dyscophellus porcius | reverse complement strand
TCCATCGAAATCCGACCAGCCGTTTAAACCCAAAGAGGTAACAAACATACACACACACACACACACATACACATACAAACTTTCGTATTTATAATAGTAGTAAGATTAACCAGTAAGAGTTTCGTAAAAGCAACCTGTTACAAATTCTGTAAAAAAAAGTTCGTTAAGAGTCGTTTCAACGAAAAAACAATATTTACAAAAAAGTTCTATTACTTGAGGATAAAAATAATATCAGATCAGAGCTCGGTCGCTCAGGTAGTTTTTAATTGTATAAATAATGCATTTGTCTTCTGTTTACAGAATGATTATTAATCTGGCTTATGTAACGAGTAGGTAGCACAGTATGGGCGCTTGGTTAGACCACCAAGCGCGATGGTGAAAGGACCGCTATCAGGAGGATCGTCGCGATTCGGGAATTCTGTGCTCTAAATGAATCGAGAATTGATGGAATGTGGGGTAAATGGATCGACAAGGCCCGGTCTGAACTTCCGCTATTAATAATTTGAGACTATTAGTTTGGATTGACGAGCTGTTTTGTTCTTACAGTTCTTTGTTCATCGTTAATTATCTAAGAAATGTTACTAATTAATAGCGGTCTCCCTTAAAAGGAACTTTTGAAATATCTTTTACCTGCTTAACGTGAAATGAAAGTCTTTAGTTGTACCTTCTTATAAATTTAGTAGTTGACACACACACAACACATCTAGTTAGTTTAGTTCAACGCCGTAACATAAAAGAATTTTACCAGCAAATATTTTTTTATTTTTGTGGTGGTCCTTACCACCAATTAATTATCATTATTACTATTTTCAGACCTATTGAATATCACAAAATTTCTTAAGAATCGATTGAGCCATATCGAAGGAGTTTTGTTCGAAAGTGAAATATAGTGGCACGAGAATTTTATATATTTGATATGCTTGTTTAAAACATTTTTAACCACGACGGAACGGAGATGGTATAGGCGTTTGGGGTGAGAAGTTTCATTTTAAGTTTTTGATAAAATAAATATTTGGTTAATGGTAAGTTGTGTTGAAAATAAGTGTACTTAGCAAAGTGTTTATTGAATAAACTCCAGAAGTAAATAATTTAATTACTAAAAGTTTAATTAATTCTTTTTTATGGGAATATATATCCTACGCGACTGTGAAAATATTAAATTTATTTTAGATGGATTTCCGACACCGAGCAAGTCATGAACAGTTTTCAATTATGCTCGATTTTATGGAAACGTAAGTATTGAAATCATAACATTATTACACAAAAAAATAAATAGTAACGAAAATAGGTTTGTTAGTGTTCCTTTATTTTAAGTGCGCGCTGTTATCGGAACTATTTTAAGTGGCTCTCGTTTTTTTCGTGTATTGTATTTTCGACCTTATTACGTTAATCACATAAGCAGTGACGCAAAAAATAGTTTGAAAGGCCTACCATGACCTCTTCCTAGCCACTTGTAATGCCAAATATTTCGGATTCTATTCAAACTGTGTTATTATTGAACACATATTTTAATATTTTCAGAAATGGGGATCTTTCGCGTCCACAACCCGGAGCTCAAGGGCGGCTTACAGCTGAACGGTTGTGGAATGAACTCACTGATCTTTTAAATGCCATAGGTGGGAGTATTCAAAAACCAACAGATAAATGGAAAAGGGTAATTTAAAAGCTATAGTCACAAGATTTTGTTTTAATTATTTCTGTGTAATAATCATAATTTAACAAATTAAAAATATTTATATTCATTTATACATACATTTTTGATAGACATGGTGGTGTAGAATTATCACTGTATTTATCAAGTATTTAAATACACACTTGTGCATTTTAAATGAGTAATGAATATGACACACATATATAAATATGTTAATATGAACCAATTTACTGTTTACATGTGGTAGTATTGTTTATTGTCATGCAGTCGACAATAAACTACCAATTTAATTTATTTAGTACAGGATAATCATAATTATACAGGATATCAATCAATGTGTCTCATATTTATCTTATGATTAATTCTTGTCGCATGTAAAATGAAGAAAAATGTTTCTTAACATTTATTCACATTAAAAATATAAGTAACTATATGATTAACTATTTACTTTATAACTAAAAGAATAATATATTTAAAATAAACTATTGGTTGTGTGTTGTATTTCAAATTATGATTACTTTCAGGTGTGGTCAGATTGGAAGACAAAAACAAAAAAGAAGGCAGGCATAATAAATAGGGAGACCAACAGTACTGGTGGTGGACCAAGCAGGGCCAAGCCACTTAACCCTCTTGAGGAAAGGGTTCTAAGAATAATGGGTATTGGCTCTGTTACTGGTCATGATGAAATACAGGAAGCAGGCTTTGAAGTAAGTACTCAAATGTATTTGTTATATATATTGTGTAAAACATTACATATCTTAAACATTATAGTAATGAAGCATGTATAAAGTTGTGTGCTACAAACTACAAAATGTTTTTCTATAGATATCACAGTCTTCGGTGCCCCAATTAAGGATTGCCTCTGTTCTTCCACCTGTCCAGCCAGTATCTTCTGCCACAAGGAGACCCGAGCGGCTACCCCCCACCCCTGAACCATCAAATTATATAGATATTGTAACAACTGATGCTGTGCCTGGAACTTCTAATATAGGAAGACAAATAGGTAGAATATTATATATTTATAGTTAGTCTTTTAGAAAACGATTAAAATTAAAAATATTTTATTTAATATTGATAATTCTAGATGTCATTCAAACACTCCCGGCGGATCCTTCTACGCCTCCCAGTCGCCATAGAGGTATTTTTTTTTTATTTATTTATGATAATAAAAATATAGGTGTACACTATTTTCATTTAAAAATAACAATATTGGCAATTCTAGATGGCGTACAATCACCAATAGCAGGCCCTTCAACACCTCGTCATCGTCGTAGAGGTAGAATATAATTTGTATATTTACACTTTTACAGTAAATAATAATATTGTTAACAAGCTTTCATTAGCTTGGGTATCTATGTATGTATGTGTATATTTATGCATGTATGTATGTAATGGAATCTTTGAACACGATTTTCATGTACTTCTAGATGTATTGATTTGGAACTTTGCATATTTATCAAGGACCTATGACAATGTATTATTTCACTGCATTCCACTATATAAAGCAAAAAAAAGTTTACGAAAATATCCCTTACAGTTAATAGTATATATGTAGTTCGCCCCGTAAGCAACAGATGTCACTGATCTGATTTCAGAATCACGCGAAAGACCAATGACAATAAGAAAGAACAAAAATGAATTATAGTTCAAAAGAACTAAAAAACACGCCTTTATAAATAATCCAATTAAGAAATAAGAAATAGGTAATAGTTGAAAAAAAAACGTGGGGTGCATGGTGTCAATAGATCACTTTAAAGTACCCCACGCTTTTGTATTAAAACTATTGTTTCTTTCTTATTTTTATTTATGAATGCCCTTAAAAACAAAAATATTGTTTCCAGATGTGTTAAGATCACCTTCGGACACTCTTTCCCCTCGTCGTCGCCGGGTCATAAGCCAACGCAGAGCGCGACATCAAACTCCGTTTGAACGTGCTACCACTGAATTTATTCAGGTGGAAGCGGGCAGGCTACGCCTAGAAGAACTGCGGCTTCAAAGGGAACAGGAAAGAGAAATCGAACGTCTCAGAGTAGAGTCTCTAAGAATAGCGATGGAAGATCGTAGAAACGATATTTTACAAAGAATTGCCGATATTGCTAATAACATAATGGATTTGCTGTCACGGACACTTACCAATAGGAATTAAACTATTTCATTGTGTTATTAACGATTATAGCATTTTTTGTAAAATAACTCTTCTGTCTGAATATTTGTAATATTCTATAACTGTTTTTTTTTTATAAAAAATTACAACATGCTTCATAGTCAACACAAAGTAGAAAGTAAATTAAGCGCTAGATTAATTGAATAAGCAGTTTTAAATTTAACGCTAATATTAAATCGTTATTTTGAGACCTTAATGAGTCATTCTGTAGCGATTTAAAACGGTTTATTTAATTAAATTTCCTATTAAATTAATTTATACTTTGCAGTTCTTATGACGTCGGTTGTATTTTATTTTATTGTTCCCAAAACTGCATGAAAGAGTTTTTAATTTTAATATTTTATTTTGTCCTTTTTGTATTTTATTACTTTAAGTTTCACAAAACTACAAGAAAGAGTATTTACTTTAATCAATTTTTAATATAATTTAGCCCTTTTTGTATTTTTTACTTAAATTTCATAAAACTACATAAGATTTTTTGCTTTAATCAATTTCTCATTTTATTTGATCCTTTTTGTTTTTATTGGTTACTTATAAATAAATTTATTTGAGAAACAAACATTTTTTGATACACATGAGCAGTTCTTAAAAATATCAAACATAATGATTAAATTCAGAGCTTCCTTTTCTTTAAGTCGGTTAAAAAATAAACAGGACACTTCATTCACGATTATCGTATACTTTAATAATAACTAATTATGTTTAACTTTTATAATATTGTTCACATACAGTTAAGATTCTTCGCTCGTGTTGATTTGTATTACATGCTTCTTATTATAAAATTATTAAAAAATACTATACTACCTTTTTTTATGGTAGAATAGTATTTTTTTTACTCGTATAAATTTTTACTAATATCCATTTTTACGAAAATGTATATTTAATTAAAGACTAATAATGCAAGACTTTTTTATTTTAGTTTAGTCACAATAGTATTAGGGTAAGTATATTATTTACAATATGAAGACTTTAAATTTGTTTTTATTTTGAATTTAAATTTGTATTTATAATTCTATGATGTTATCATAGAATTATAAAAAATGTAAGGATGTATTTATACTATTATATTTTGTCGACATTGAAATATTTTATTATAAAATATTAAATATTAGATTTAAGTCGGATCCTTTAACCTGATAAATACTCCAAATGATTCATTTAATTTTAAGTATGTAGTTAATGAATGTATAAATTATATGACTGATACTTAAGACTAGATTACTGAAATACCTATATAATGTATGTTTCATTTATCATTAAGTTTCATATAACCCATTCTACTATTCTTGGGAAATTTAAGATTAAACAAGCAACTTTGTAATTCGTAATGTGTATAATTGTTATCTACTTAAAATATTGTTTTCTACTTCAGAATTTTTTTAAACACGTGTCATTATTAAACTAATTTCTTTTAAAAAATCCAATGACGGTTTTTAAGTACGATTTATGAAATCACATAAAGTATTACTTGCTGTAATTCATAAATTTATTTTTAAGTTATTGAATAATGAATTACATTATAAGGCTGATGCTTAAAGACTGATTACATTATATAATTTTTTCATTTATAAAATTTTATATGCAAAATATGTTTTACTATATTAGTATTCCCGCCTACTAGTGTTAATGTGAAAAATGACATTCCTCCATTCAATGTGATCGCCCTTAAAGACTATTCCTCAAGTCTCTAGGGTCACATACATTGTAAAATTTATATTTTAGAACATTTTATGACAAAAATATTATACAAATATTATTCTATATCTGACAAAATAGTGCTAAAATATTTACTTGTTGCTGATAAACTCAATAAGTGGTTATTTAAATAAAACTAAATTCTGTTAAAAAGGTGTTTTACTATTCCACCTGCACAATTACCTCTTCTTCCAAGATAGGAAATATGATATAATGTGACCTTATCGCAACTGCAACTATCAATCGATTAAGCTCAAACGAGAAATCAAATTCTTACCACTAGGCTATCACTGTTTTTACATATTACATAAATTATATGAATTGTTTGAAGAAACATTAATGACTGTTATTATGGCTGTTTGAGTAATCTAAAGCAGCATTCTATACAATTCCGACAGATATCCTGAATCACGAAATATAATGAATAATTGGAAGTATGTTATTTTGAGTAGTAAACAATTTACAACCAGCTCTACATCATTTCAAATTACAAGTTAAAGTTTTTCTAGTTTTAGAATTAATGCATTCATAAAAGATTTATGTTATTTAATTTTGAAATAATTATATAACTTAAATTGAGTCACACTACATAATATACGTCGGCACTTCTTCAAATCAAAGCGCAACACAGAAAAACAAGTCACTGTATAATACATTCCCGCATAATGTCACGGCTATTCCCTCCATAAATTATTACATATCATAAAGGAAGAGTTTAAAGTTAGAGAGTTAGTTACTAACTAACAACCCTCCATAGGTACTTGCTTTCCTATATGAAACACTATATTTTTAATAAAATCTCTGATTAGCACTCAAAACTTTTCTTGGTCTGACCGATCATTAGCCTTTTATAGTAAACACTGATATTAGCACACTGGTACTGTTTAAATTCTTTTTATGAAAGCTTTGATATTGAGAGTAAATTATTACTTGAAAGACATTAAATAATTATACCATGAATTAACATTACAAATGCGGATCTATAAATAATTTATATAATAATAAAACTGTAGAAGAGCTCTGTTGTTCGGATTTACCGCAAAAACTACTGGACGGATTTTAGTGAAACTTTTTTTGTTATATAGTTATTAGTAATCGGCAACACATGGGCTATTTATGTTGAAAATCGAAAAAAAAATTCCTCTCGAACGAAGTCGCTGGCACAGCTAGTAATTTATATAACTAATTAAACTTATAATAACATTTTTGACTACTTCTAAACTGGCAGTAGTAACAATATTTCATAATAGATGGCAGCACAAGAAACCTCATTAATATAAAACTAATAGCATGTTTGACTTAGCTTTGAATACAAAATAATTATAGAGTAAAAATTACAATATATTGAATTACTATACATAAATTTACAAACAATGTCATTTGCAACGTTTCCAAATATTTTACAATTAATACTGATAGATGATGCTATCAGTACTAGCACCCATATATACTTATTGTAGCCTTAGTATTAAACTATTTCTTATAGCTCTGCCTTGGATTAACTCATTTTGGCTACCTACGCTGGAGATGTTCACTGACATTTCTTCATGTGTAGTCTCTTCTACTTCTAAAGTAGGTGGAGGAGGTAACTTCGCTTCTATTGCCATATTATGCAACACAGAACATGCAAGTACCATTTTGCCAGCCTTAATAGGATGGTAATGCAATGTCCGGTGTCTCAGTAAACATCTCCAGCGTGACTTGAGTAATCCAAAGCAACGTTCTATACAATTCCTGGCTTGTATATGGCGCTGTGTGTATATTTCTTCTCGAGATCCAGAGGCTGCATCTAAAATAGGTGTCATTAACCATGGTCTCAGAGGATATCCCGAGTCACCTGAAATATAATAAATAATTGGAAGTATGTAATTTTGAGTACATAATAAACAATTCACAACTACCTTTATATCATTTGAATTACAAGTTCAAGTTTTTCTAGTTTAGAATGAATGCATTCATAAAAGGCTTAAGTTATTGAGTTTTAAAATAGTTAATTACATCTTTTAAACATTACCTAACAACCACACTTGTTCTCCATGTTGATGAAGCCCATTTAGGTACGGTTCCACTTTACTAGAGTTCCAAATGAATGAATCGTGTGTTGCTCCTCCAAATTTAGCATTCACATTTGTGATTTTCATATTACTATCACATACCTGTAAAATTAGCATATAATAAAATAAATAATAAGTTAACAAATTGCATTAAGTATGTATATAAGTGTAAATGTAAAACTAACCATTTGAACATTTAAAGAATGATAGCCTTTTCTATTATAGAATAGATGCTCATCTTCACTCGGCTTCAATATGGCTACATGAGTACAATCAACACAACCAATTACCCCAGGAAGTCTAAATTTTCTTTGAAATCTATAATTATACAAAGGACATCATTAGTTATTATCTTCCATTCTCACCTTATATAATTATAATTAGAGGGGAAAAAATAAGTAGAACTAAATATTAAGATAATAAAAACTGGAAACATACTCAAGTTTCACATGGGCTCTTTCTTGTTGAGATTGAGGAAATACAATCCATTTGGCTAGTATTGCTGGATGATTGAGGGCCTCCACAACATGTTGTATGCATCTACTTGCCGACCTCTGTTCTAAGTGTTGTGTAAGGCCAACAATGCGTTGATAGGAGCCTGTTGCTAAAAAGCTCAGAGTGCAAAGAACCTGCAAAAATATTGTTAAATATAATAATTACCTAGGTAAATGATTATAAAACAATGAGTTTATTACTTACCACACAAATAACAAATACTTACTTTCACTTCAAGAGGAATTTCCTGGGTTCCCCTAAGACTAGCTCGGCACCTTAGCTCATTACAAAGCCTTCGAAAAGACCCTTTATCCAGCCTAAATCGGTGGATAAATTCTACTTCGGTCATATTTGCAATATGTTCGTCTCGTCGGCGATTCATCCTTATGCGACGCCGTTGTAATACATCTTCATTGTTTGCTGCCCACAACAATCTTAAATGATGCATTATCTACTATTATTTTTTCACCACTGCTACAAAATAACTTGTAAACAATAAAAATTGATAGTCTCTTTTCTTTTAGGAAGTCGGCTAAAACACAGTTAGCAGTAGGGTCCGCGGTCACGCTAAGGAAAAGTGATCACTGTCGCTAAAATAGACGGTAGCGTTAGTCAAATCCGAAACTTGTCTACCACTTGTTCTGTTGAAAGCGGACAGACGCCACGCTGCGGATAAGGTTTAGCGTTAGCGTTAGCGTTCCTTTACAAGTAAACATTTGTCTACGCACTTAGCGTGACATTACGTCATTTGTCCGCAGCATATGTCATTTCCATACATTTTAAAGTTAGCGTTTGGCGTTAATGCTAACAGAAATGTATCTTGTCTAGGCCCGCAGGACACCCAATATGGATGCGGACGTCGCGACGACCCATTCCGGGCTAATTAATGCGTACCGCTGAGGTAATACAGTTAACTGCTTAACGATTCTATACGTCCATTCTTGATTTTAGTGTTACAGTTTTTACTGAAAATAAATCAAAAGTTACATATAGTTACAATACCAGTGTAGATACATGTGTAGGAGAGAAAAAGTTGCCGTTGTAAACATAATTATTGATTGTGTATGTACCGCGCTAAATAATTATTTGGTTAGAATATTACTGCTTCAGTAGTGCTTTAAAGAAACAAAAGAAGAAACATTGAGAAAAAAATAGAAATAAACTTGCTTGAAGAAATAAATTTGGTAGTACTCTCGACGTTCCCTGGCAACTACACTATCGCCACTCATATTATTTCGTTAGATATGTTCCATGAGTGTAGTTTCAAAGGTTTTTTTTTATTAAAAATAAATTTTTCTAGGGTTCCATTTCAGGCATTTACTATTTGATATTCTCAATTTGCTTTGCTTTTTGCTCTCCGTACGGATGTTAATACCATGGCCATACCACGATATAATTCGTAATTTTGGAGAATTTACGATGATAGCCTATCTTGGTAAATGGTTTTAATAAAGCAAATCTCCGCTTAAAACGTAAAAGGACAAAATTAATACGAAGTTGAGTCATGTTAGATCTGTTCCCAAGGAAGTGATCTCCGTCGTCACAACATAACAAAGAAGATAATATTAACAGACTCCTAATAAATATTTTTGTATTAATAATAAATATGTTTTTTTAAAGACAAATATGTCATTCGTTGCCATTCAATTCACTTCTTGACTTAAAAATTGCCTATTTGAATAAATTTCCACCCAAATTATTGTATTCCTTCTAGTGACTATGAAGTCGGCTGGATTTTTTTCATAATTTTTTTTATTCGTTACTTTTTAGTTTAAGTTTACCCAAAAGTGCAAGAAACAGCAAAAGTCGACAGATAGGATAGGAACCCCGCCCAGCGGGGTTCCTATACTTATATGTTTTTAATATAGCCTAACCTAACCTAACCGACCTAACCAACCATTATTTGAGCGCGGAGATTCGCTGCATCATCAGGATCGAGGAGCTG
>DWKQ01000016.1:0-10013 GCA_018249995.1 Dyscophellus porcius | reverse complement strand
AATTTCATCGAAATCCGACCAGCCGTTTGAGCCCAAAGAGGTAACAAACATACACACACACACGCGCACACACACACGCGCACACACACACACATATACAAACTTTCGCATTTATAATAGTAGTAAATATATCTAAAATGTTAAAATACAGAAGGTAGAGAAACATCAACACCACTGTATAATAATACCATCGCAAGAAGAATACAGTCATTAATTTGGAGAGTTATTCACAAGACACGTTTGGTTGATCGAATGTACATAGAGACTTACGATCGACGGTCCCGAGGTTCGATCCCACAGCGGCAGATTATTTTTAAGCATTTTTCTTCAAAACTAAATTATACAATGGAGCCATCAAACGTTACCATACGAAAACACAAATCGAAATCATTCGCTGATATTTCTACCATCGTGGATGAATATAATCTAACAAATGTTTCAAGTTGTTTCAATGCCTCAACACACAGTTTACCAAACACATCCATTACTGAGAATGAATACACCAAAAAATTACAAGAACAAATTAACTATCAAAAATCCCTGATTGAATCAGCGAACAAAGAAATTGAGAACTTGTCATTAGAAAATATGGAGTTAAAAAAAAGCCTAGAGCAACTAAAAAAAACACTATCACTTTTGAAAAAAATCAACATCTCTAAAACAATGTCATCTCCAATACAAAGCCCGAGTTTGAACACTACTCCCTCAAAACACATCATAAATAGCCCTAACAGATATTTAAGTCAAGTAATAAGTCTCGAAAAATATATAAAAAGCCTAGAAGAACAGCTAAAGGAATCAAAAAGCCTAATTGAAGAACTAAATGATACAATAAACACCTTGCAACACTCTATTGCATTTCCAGCTACAAAAAATGATTTGAGAGATACGAATATATGTGATAAAACCTACGTCGAAAACTCTCTGCCAAGCTCTACACAAACGTCAGTAATAAGAGAACAGAAGGAAAAACATTGCGGAAAATCAGCTTTTTCAGAAAAAACTCGGAGAAAAGTAATAGTTATTGCAGATCAACAGGGAAAAGGAGTAAGCCGTTACCTTCAAAATCTTATTGGAGAAAATTTTCTGGTTACTTGTCTATGGAAGCCGGGTGCAAAAATGGGTGACCTTCTCTCCTCTTATAAACAAGAACTTCAAACGCTTACAATGTTGGATTACGTAATTCTTTTGGGCGGAATCAATGATAAAAATCCAATCGAATTTCAATATAACATAGAAAAATGGCTCAATGGCATAATTAATACCAACATTTTGATCTGTGAAATACCATACAATAAACTTTTAAACGAAAAGAAACTAAATTATGAGTTAAGATTCATTTGTAATCGCTATAAAAACTCTACTTTTGTCGATATGGGTTTTGATCAGTTTATACCTTATAAATCTTTATTCTCTGCATTTATTAGCCGCTCCTTACTTAAAGAGATATTACGATTTGAATATCAACAAAAAATTAATGCTTATCACACAGAGAACAAAATCAGAATTTTGAATAGCGAAACACCGAAGTTGTATCTTAGCAAATCTACCCAAACAGATTTTATTTGTTCAAATGATTGCAGTAGTCCAAAGTTATCGGCAGAAAATGTAAGCTATAATCTAGATGAGCTTTTTCGTATACAATAATCTAACAGTAATCCATCAAAATATAAATGGACTAATGAATAAAGCGGATCTCTTAACTGTCCACTTAAATGATCTGTTGTCGAATAATAATATAGACGTAGACGTAATATGCATCACGGAACACAACATGATTTGTACTGACACAGAACTCTTGAATGTTCCTGCTTTTAAATTGGCTACTTTTTATTCAAGAGACAATAGAAACGGCGGTTGTTGTATATTATTAAAAAACAATTATGAATTTAATGAAATGTGTAATATAAATAGTTTATCGATATCCAATATTTTTGAATGTTGTGCCATTGAAATTTCGGACCAAAAAGTTATTATTGTATGTATTTACAGAAGCCCGAAGAACACTGCTCAACATTATGAATTATTCTTTAACAAACTTGACATTCTACTGAACCTAATATGTTATAAAGAAACCAAAAAAATTATCATTTGTGGTGACTTCAACATTGACATTAGTAAAATAAATAAATACACCTCACACTTCACAAATTTAATTCAAAGCTTTAATTTAAACTTTGAATTTAATAAACCAACAAGATTATGCAGTGCCACATGTATAGACAATATTATACATAACATCGGAAAGGGGAATAGCAGAGTTTTAGATTTAGGTCTCTCTGACCACACCGCTCAGATTTTCACATTCCCAATTAAAACTAGATGTAAACAAAATTACTGGTATATAAAAAAACGCGATTATTCTACAGAAAACCTGAAAAAATTCAAATATTACATAGGATGTATTAAATTTAATGATGTCTATACCAGCAACACATGTAATGATGCCTTTGAGTTATTCCATAATGAATTTAAGTTATATTATAATCTGTGTTTTCCAATCATCCGAAAAAAAATTGGCATAAACAAGAAACAGAAATGGATTACTAAAGGTTTAAGGCTATGCTGTAAACGTAAGAGAAGTCTTTTATGGATATACAGAATAAATCCATCTAAAACCAACAAAAATAAGCTACTTATTTACTCAGATAGATTAAAGAAGATTATAAAATTATCACAAAAGGCCCGTAATGATCATTTTATAAACAGTTCGCATAATAAATCGAAAGCAACCTGGAAAATCATCAATAGCTATAGACATATTTTGCCTAAACAGTATGTAAAACAAATTAAGTATGACTCTAAATTAATTACTGACCCAAGTGACATTGCACAGACTTTCAACAATTACTTCACTGATCAAGTTTATTTATTAGATGACAAAAATGACATAAAATACTTAAAAACACTGACATATAATAAGTACAATTCATTTTTTTTCGATTATATTACACCGAATGACATAATTTTAGTAATAAAACATTTGAAAAATACAAATAGCATTGGATACGATGACATATCAACCAGAGTAATAAAATACGTAGCCGACTTAATTGCCCCTATATTCAGCCATATAATAAATATATGTGTTGAGGAGGGAATTTTCCCTACAGCCTTGAAGACTTCTATTATTAAGCCACTCTTCAAAAAAGATAACAAAGAAGATATAAGTTGTTATCGTCCAATAGCATTGATTTCAGTATTCTCTAAAATTATAGAAAAAGTCATTTATAATAAACTTTACGCATACTTCGAAAAATTTGATATCTTTGCCAAGGAACAAAAAGGTTTCCGGAAAAATAAATCTATCAATGTAGCAATATATGAATTTTTGCACAAGGTTTTCTCAAATGTTGATAAAAAAACACCAGTAACAGCACTTTTTATGGATATTTCCAGGGCCTTTGATTTTGTTAAACATGATCTGTTGATAAATAAACTATATAAATATGGTATAAGAGGCAAGACCTTAGGTTTAATAAAATCTTTTTTAAGTAATAGGACTCAGATAACACAAATTGGACGTATATGTCCAAGAACTAAAACAGAATGTGTTTATTCATCCCGCCCGCGTAAATCAAAATTTGGAGTCCCACAAGGTAGTGTACTAGGACCTTTATTATTTTTAATTTACATTAATGACTTCCCTAACTGTATACAATTCCCCATGACCCTATTTGCAGACGACAGTACAGTAGTGTTTACCTGCACAGATATCAACAATCATGAAACTGATATCAATTATAATCTTAAGGTAATTATTGAATGGCTGAAAACAAATAACTTAAAAATTAACCTCAAAAAGACGACATACATAAATTTTCAACAACGTAAGCGTTTACTTCAGCCACTTAATATTAATTACAACGGGGAAGTTGTGAAAGAAGCGAAATCTACAAAATTCTTGGGCATCCACATAGACAACGATTTACGGTGGAATACACATTCCGAACACATATGTAAAACACTCAACAAATTTTCTTATGCCCTACATATGTTGTCCAAGGTAGTGAACCAAAAAGCCCTTATAACCGTATATCACAGTTTTGTGTCTTCAACCCTACGCTATGGGATAATGTTTTGGGGTAACAGTACAAAGCGCGAAGAAATATTCAAAGCTCAAAAAAAGTGTATACGCGCCATAGCAAAAATACCTAGCACAGAGAGTTGTAAGCCAAAGTTTCAATATTATAAAATAATGACATTACCTGCACTATATATCTATGAAATAATTATATTCGTTAAAAGCAATCCTGACATATTTCGCAAATATCTAAAAAGTAATAGACATAAAACAAAACTATCGGCTATCGCATGCAAAACAGCTTTATTTAATAAAAGTGTATTTAGTATGGCACCTAAAATATATAATAAGATCCCGGAAGTGCTTCGAAACATAAAAAATATGACTAAATTCAAAACCGAATTAAAATCGTTTTTAATTGATAAATGTTATTACACAATTCATGAATTTCTCACTGACGCCGATATATGACTTGTATAATATTTAATAATAATTTAATGAATGCTTTATAGAATGACAATGACACTTAATAATTTAATGAATACAATTAATATTTAATGTAATAAATGATAATGATCTTTAATTATTTCCAATAGGACATATAAAATTGAGTTATTTGTATACCCAAAAGGGTCGAATATAGCGCACTTTATGTAACCACTTGAATAACTGTAAAACCTGTATTCACAAATAAAGAGATTTGATTTGATTTGATAACCATCATCTTAACATTCAATATTATTATCATCGTCATCATTATCATAATTATCATCTTTAATACCCATTACTGTCTCACTACTCCGTCTCCTATCAGAATCTTTCTATTATAGATAATAATAAAAATTACAATGTATACACTATTAATTAAACTTAGTTTTATAATCACTAACCAATTTCTATATGATCGATCCACTTGGATTATTAACAAAATGTCTAACAATAATTTAACTCGCAGCGATGCAAGTCGGGCCATCATTAGGGATGAGAAAATCGTCAAGTCTGGAATCTCTACAAACAGCAATTCAAGAAACACAAAGAAATCCACGAAACGAACCGATATATGCGCGAGCGCACCCACGTAAGTTCATATCTGTAATATGAATCATCGTAATGGACTCATAACTGTCCTGTTGCTAAACACAGATCTCCTCAGAATGAGAAGGATTAGGCCATGGACCGCCGCGCTGGCCAGGTGTGTATCAGTAGACCTCACACGCCTTTGAGTAATGTATAGAGAACTCTTAAGTATGCAGGTCTCCTCACGGTTAAAGCAAGTGATAATAAATTTTTAATACACACATAATTTCGCAAATCAGAGGTCCGTGAATGGCTTTCGAACTACTGTAGTGTACTGTCGTAGGAATCGTAATGTGGCATCACGGCCTTGCTGTTTACATTTGATCGAATATTTTTATTGTCATGAACAAACTATACATTCTAATTCTAAAATTGGAAATTTAAATTGAGAATTATGTAAAACCGTTATAACGATCTGGTAATTATTATAACAATGTCTAGTCTAAGCTATAGACGCAAATCAAAAGCTATTGGCATTGTTATTAATAAAATTACATTCATATTTTTTGCCACATTGTACTTTAGTCGAAGGCTAAACTAAATTGCTAATTGAGCGTGTTTTCCTGGATCTATGCATTTTTATCGTACTAATTGTTATTAAATTGAAATCTATTTTCTATGTAAATGTAGATAATTAACGGGCAATTAAATTATACACACACATGCAATCACACGAACATGGTCGCACAATTGTTAATTTAAATTCATCTTCTAATATAAATCTCTTTAGCAAACATCACATGGATAGAATTTTTTAACGCCACCTGGAGGAAAAGTATTTAGAGTAAATTTTACTCAAATGAAACATTTATTTTTAAAAACAAACCAAACTTCATTCAAAAATTTTTGAATCTAATAGTTGAAAATCTTAGTAGGTACAGGTACCCGTTTTTGTTCACTTTAATTTAGTCAAATAAGATATTCATTTCATTTAACTTAGCACGTCTATTAGAAATGTCTTGATGATTGAGCCTATAGATCGATATTATACAGGTGTTGTTTTTTCGGATTTTAGCAGGTGCGATTATCGAGAATGGAAGCGAATTTTCTAAAATCTGTGAAAGCATTTTTTTTTTTAAATTGTATTGATTCCTTTTCATTCCTATTCCTTTAAGTATTTAGACTGCTCGCTCTCTAGGTGGCGTTAACAAAAATCCATCCTGAATAGTAGGTATTTAAAAGGAGACCTGATGTCCTGAAATTAGACAACAGCCTTCCAAAGTTCATAAAATATTATACATATAAACCATATCTAATGTAACGATACAGAAAAATATACTATGATTATTATTTATTCATGCTAAAACCGCTAGACGAATTTTCATGAAACTTAGTAGATATGGATTAGATAGAGAATGATCAGTCATAGGCTACATAACTAAACGGTATGCACTGAAAATCAGCGGACGTGGATTTCCGCGACCAAGGCTGAGTGTGCCCTTTTTCGTCTACATTGATTTTTATGTTATTCAGTTAAGTATTTTAGTATTGTGTAAAGACAAGAATGACGGAATAAAGTTATGTTTTCTTTCTTTCTTTTGCACCACCAATGCAAGTGACGGGAGAAGACTAGTTTCTTACAAATCATTTATTTGCAGCCCTGAAACATTGGCTAACGGACGACAACAGCGCGCCAGAGTCGATTGTGAGAGGCTCGCCTCAACAGTCATCGCTTTCACATAAAAAGCCTTCGTTGCTCAAGTCAATAACGACCATGTTCAGGTAACTAACGACAGTTTTCAAGGATAATTATAATTAAATTTCCCAAACGTTCGCTCGTTGTACCTCTGCCAACAAGTACAGTGTTAAAGTGTAACGCGTTTGAATGGTATTTCAAAATCATTTTTTCGAGGTTTTCTGTCTGTTTTTTTTTAAAGTAATAGTTCTCATAATTTGCAACCCATTCGTGTCTCAATGAGAAGAATTAGGCCATACTCTACGTAGGACATTTATGAATAACTCTCAGGTAAGTTGATTTCTTTAAAAAGTGGAGCTGGGCGGGTTATTATCATATACGCATTTAGTATTCAATCTACCAAATGTGTCAAATCAGTCGGACACAATCCAATTGAGATACAATTGATTATTTATAAATTAGCAGAAATGAGGGCCAGGTTGCTTGCATGGTCCATGCAAGCAACCTACTACTGTGCGTGCGCTACTTCCATTGCATAAAGAAATCTTACCTACCAAAGGTCATTTTCCAAGTACCCGACACTGAATTGCATATTTATATAACAGAATCGGCAAACCGCACAAGAAGAGCGAGGAAGTGTACGGGCGCTCGCAGCCGGGACGCTCCTCCGAGAAGTCCTTGTCCAGAGAGGCGCTCGAGAGGCACAACAGGATCGATGAACGGCCCGAAGAGAACACACAAACACACAGGTTCGACAAATACAAATACAATGTACAAAATTTCTTTATTCTACACCAAATTTTCATACGTAACATATAGACAGTAATAGTAAGGTACAACGGGTGGTCTTATCACTAAAGCTGCGATCTCTTCCAGACAACCGTGAAACTACCAAAAAAAAGTCTAAAATGCATAAATTTTGAAGGCGCTCTAGTTCGCCTTATATACTTTGAATGTGTATTGGCTACAACCCGCGTCCTGCTAGGCACAGATGTTTCCTAACAATTGAGGGAGGCCTGGAGCATACTCCACCGCTTGCTGCCTATGGATAAATAAATTGCGGGAACAGGACACCGCCTCTTTCGCCTTTGAACAGGAATCCTTGTACATGTAGATCCATTCTTTATATCCAACCATGAACGATTTCTGCTTACTGAGTAAGTAGTGGTCTTTCCGCACCGTGGCTCAATGCCACCGGCTCAAAGGGGCTACGGGCCTCAAGGTTGGGCGGGATAAAGGTTGCCGCTTGTACAAGATCTAGGCTGGGTTCAGCATTAGTTACTGAGTGTACGTTTCCTAAGGAAACTTATCAATAGTTTCTTATGGAAACTTACCGATGGTAGCCAAAAACCGTTTGGATATAGGGAGTGGATAATCTACCGATGGTAGCCAAAAACCGTTCATATTTGGATATAGGGCGTGGACCATAATCTGTATCTAGAAAATGTAATTCAAAACTGTTTTGCAGGGAGGAATCTCGGACGAGACACGGCAGTAGCGAGAGACGTGCGCACGGACAGCACTCGCAGGTAAATTCTAACTATAATGCGACCAATGCAATTCATTTCAATTTTGGGAATGTATTTGAGGCAAACTGAAAAGTTTCTGCACGCGTCTGGAAATATTAAAGCCCCGACTAAATCGTCTGACTTATTATTTTTTTTACTCTACTAAAACTTATAAAAATTGCATATTGCAAACATATATTTGAAAAAAATAACGTAGGGATTGATTTAGCCCTACTACTCACCAGCCAGGTCTTCAGTTCCATGATGGGATATAATGGGAAAGTTATGTGATAAGTTTTGAGCTTGCCTCAAATAGGTACCTACTCAAAATTGAGGCCAGCTCTCCAGCTGTCATCTCCAAGGACTCGTAAAAACATAAATATCTCCATTACATATATAGTTGAAATCAGGTAAGGTTCATTACCTATATCCAAATACGAACGGGTTATACCTACCATTAGTAGTAAAATTTGCCTTAGGAAACCTAACATCGGTAAACAAAAAACGTTCGTATTTGGATATAAAGAATGGACCTAAAAGAAGCACAGATTTAAATTCCCTTCTAAAATCCTATTTGGATTTTGTTTCTTCGTACAGGGTTTGGATAATTATACTATCTTTGTAATCCTAAGTCCGTTGTACTCACAGTTGTGATGTGTGACGGCATAGCAATCTAAATGTATTGATGTAATTTGATTTGTGTATGAAGCACAAAAGAACTCGGGATTACATTTAGTAAATACACAAAAATTAGCACGTGTTTGTTTATTTAAAATTAGTGCGCGAGCGAAAACATCTCCGGATTACATTTCCTAAATATACAAACATGCGAAAAAATTCTGATGCTAAACCGATATTTAGGTAAAAAAAACGTGTGTTTATACTAAATTCTGTTACAGGGCATGGACGGCCAATGGGGTCCAACAGGTCACTACGTTAACTATGAAGAAATTCAACAAAATTTAAAGTAAGTCCTTTGTAAAAATCGGATCGTACTGGTAGCGGTAGGGTTATTGGGAACGGGCCTAGATGGTATAAGTGCTGACTTGAAATGAAACGGATATCCGGTTATCATCCGGTATTCGGCCTATTTTTCACTATCCGGATACCCGAAGTAATTCAGTATACTGTTAGATACTGGATAGTGAATTAATTTAAAAATTATCATTATTTTACACAATGCAAATCACATCGCTGTTATGAAAACATTTTATTTATTTATACGTACTCGAAATTAACAAGTGGCTAATTGTGGTGAATGAATACCAAATTTTCCGCATTTGTTGGTAAGAAGCGACTCCGCTTGGCTTCGTGTACCAGACCAGCTTCTGAAAATGGCCTTTCACTGTAAACGCCACTGCCAGGTGCTGAAAGATAAATTCTACCAAACCATGACAACTGCAGGTACTGATTAGAATTAACTGATCACCAAATGTATCGATCGTGATTGCGATCAATTCGAGATGTCTTTAAGAAAAAGTCAATTTCTTTAGTACCTAATTGGATTTTGATTGCTGGATATCCGGTGGCCGGATATCCGGCGCTCCAGCCTCGAAGCTTGTTGAATATCCGGTATCCGGCCAAACCACTATCCGTTTCAACTCTAGTGCTGACCGATGAAAAGCGGTAAGCTGCGACAGGGCTTAAAGTTGTATGGTTTAAGTGCAGCAGGGCTTAAGGTTGTATGGTTGAAGTGCAGCAGGGCTTAAGGTTGTATGGTTGAAGTGCAGCAGGGCTTAAGGTTGTATGGTTGAAGTGCAGCAGGGCT
>DWKQ01000015.1:0-10061 GCA_018249995.1 Dyscophellus porcius | reverse complement strand
ACGTATAAATAGGTTACACGCTTAACAAGATGTGATATTAAAGTAAAAGTTATAATCTTCGTAATGATCTTGCTCTATTAAACGAGCAATATGAGCAAACTGGTATTTCGTAAGTACATAAAGGAAAAACGTTCAACTTATTTCAAGTTTGTATTATACCTTTTCGTATTATTGCGCAATCTAATGTTGTCGAATAGTGTTCTTGGAGTTTTTGAGAGTTTGGGTCCTGTGACTTTTATATGAAATAATTATTATAATCGTAGTTAGAAAACTAAAAACCACGTTTCCAATTCGAATTTCAAGACGCGTTCTTTCGTCGTGATTGACAAATCAGATTAGCGACATCTGTTGCGAATGGGGCGAACTATACATGTGCTACTAACTATTAGGTGTTCAAAGATTCCGTTACATACTATGTATGTATGTAACGGAATCTTTGAACACGATGCATAGATAAATACATACATAGATACAACGCAAGCTAATAAAAATCGTGTTAAAAGGCAAGCCTGCTGAGGTTTGTGGTCGGATCTTTTCAGTACGCCGCGTTCCGAATCGGTATTAGACTAAAAAATTAAATATGGCTGCAACCCTTTAGCATCCCATTGCTGGGCACGGGTCAATCCCTACAACTGGGGGAGGCCTGGAGCATATTCCGCGTTGCTCCAGTGCGTATTGATGGACGATGGCATAATTTCTGCAATATTTCATTTTATGGTCAGCTCATTTAAAAACGCTACGAGCGAATTGGCAGTACTTGTAAGTAATTAAATTTCCGTGAGCTTTTAGACGAAAACGTAATTACAAAGCAAATAGAAGTATTAAATGCTGCCTTTGTTTTGATTTTTAATCTGTTTCGCAGAAGCGCGCATAGCACCTCGACTTGAATAGATCGTAAACGGTTTACAGAGTTAAGCAACAACGGGCGCGGTCAGGAGATAGATGTTTGACCGTTAAGTGGCAAGTGATAGCTCAATGGTTGTGATAGCCCAATGATTAAAATTCTGGCTTCACATTCGAGAGGTCCGTTGTTCAAATACGGGCACGCACCTCTAATTTTCAAAATTATTTGCGTATTACAAATTAATCATCTCTTGCTTGTACGGTGAAGGTAAACATTGTGAGGAAACTTGCATGCCTGAGAGTTCTCATAGGTATGTGAAGATGCACGAACCATTGTGGTGGACTACGACAAAATTCTTCTCATTTAGAGAAGAGATCCATGCCTAGCAATGGGAAAATAATTGGTTTATGAAGAATGTATTATTTGTATTTGTCACATACGAATACTACACAAAAAAATCTATTTCTGAACACATTTTATAAACTTAGATGAGATATTAGAGATTATTATGTATAATAGATATATCGCTATTCGAAGTAAAAATGTGAATACAGATTAATTACATTATAATTATATTTAACATAATAATTATTAGGACTCACCATGGCGTTCCAGGAATGAATATTTATAAACACACAATACGATCTTCAATACTTATAAGTAAAGTTTATAGTTTTTCACGATTAACTTTGACTTTCAGAGTAATACTATTTGGTCTAAGTGCTGTTTACCAATGTCACACGTTTGATAATATTTCTAACCTAACCTATAACATTTACTCCTCGATATAAATATTTTTGTCCATACAATACACACTAACACATTTTTACGAACACAGAACCACACCGTACAAATTAATTTATATAATAACTATAAACACGAGCATCTACAAAAATCTTACAATACGATTAAAAAAGAGTATTATCTTTCGATGCAGCTTGTTAACCGAATTTCGATTCGTTGTAACGTCTACGTTGACCGATATTTAATTCACAATTTTTGTCGCGCAGAAACACAAGTTTTGGAAAATAACGCACGGCTGATATGCGTCCTGCGCAATTGGCGCACCAATAACTCCTACAGGCACATTTCTAAGCCGTAAGAGAATAGTGGAAGACTTCGAACTCACGCGGAAATCCCTGGTACGTTAAACCTCTGGTTTTTCAAAATTATATGCGTATTAAAAATGAGTCACTTCCTGTGCCAGTGAAGGAAAATATTGTAAGGAATCCTAGAAGTACTCTATGTAAAGTCTACTTACACACAATTGGCCAGTGCAATGGCCTAACCCTTCTGATTTGGAGGTGACCCGTGGCCAGCAATGGGAAAATAATGGGTCGTAGATGATAGCCATAATAGGTGCATCACTATGTTACTGTAATACTTTTTTTATTTTTTATTATAAAGGGCTAGTACATTTATTGTTTAACAGATCATAATAAAACAACTGTTATAATAATAATTGCTATTTATAAAACATAGAATCATTATTGAAGGCTTATACAAACTGCTGGATGAGCCGAGAATGCCGTCTTAAAAAAATAAATTATCTTTAAAATCTAACTTAAATGTAATTTGAGTAATAATTAACTTCATTAATAAAGATAAAGGGAACAACATATATAATAACATTACGATTAGTTTAGTCTGTGAATTAAATTGAAGATTAAACCTTTAATGTAAAAATAAATCTCTTATCAAGACGTACAAACCCGCGTCGTCTCTTAAATAAAACTTACATAATTTTGTGAACTGAAAAAAATATCTAACTTACTAAGGTTATTTTATGCCTTAAATGCTAAGTACCTAAGAGCTACTTTTGAATAGCAAACTAACAGGTTGCGTTTGGAAAACTGATATCAATTATAAATATAGTTTAAAAATCTAGATGCATGGCATTAGTACAATATAGTTTTTCTTCATAAATATATTCTTATTGCATGATTTTGTATTGACATAAGATGGCAAACCAATTATGGCAAAATAATCTTGTGATTTCAAATTGTACTCAATTTGTGATTTTACAGCATAATTGTTCACTTAAAACTAAAACTTGTGCTTCATTGCACTTCTTAAACAGAACTTAATTAACAAAACCAACACAATTTATATACTAATCCTATTCAACAACTAAATCAAATTCTTCAATATCTTCACACATTGAGTTAAAACCTGCAGCCCATGCTTCCACTTCTTGTTCCTGTAAAATATTACACATTTTTATTAATTTCATTAACTTAATAGAACTCCAACAGTACGTATTACAGCAACGTGGAGTATGTTTATTTTTTTATTTTATTTTATTTATTTATTTGTTATTTGTATCGCCTCTACAAAAGAACGATGTTACAAAGAGCAAACTTAATGCCTGATGGCATTCTCTGCCAGTCAACCCTGGGTTGATGTGGAAAAATTGTGCCAGGTATGTTCCAGGCCTCCTCTAGTTGTAGAGCCGTACTGATTAAGCCGTCATTAAAAAGAAGTTGCGACCAGAATGTAAAACAGTAAGCACTCCCAGGAAGGTACCACTGCCGCTCTGCATAATTAATCTGCCAAAAGAGATTTTTTGTCGTTACCGTTGCACACTTGCCGTTGTTGTTGCACACTTAAGCAAGGCGACCATCTTAGTCCTATATATCCCACAGAATCGGCCACTGGTATTCTTAAGGCGATTTTTAAGTAGAACACAAAACACATCCATATGTTAACTCTATTTATTTGAAAGAGGAAAATTACAACTGTCATTGATACTGAATTTTATAATATGTCACCGCAACCACATAGAGTAGCATCTACATGGAATATTAGATGGAATCGGTCATATGAGTTGTGTAGAATCAAATCTAGCAATCTGCACTTTGTAAGAATAAAATTATAATGAAATGGTAGTGTTTGCTATCAAAGATTGCCGGATTTGATACAAAACCAGTATTTAAAATTCAATTTTCACGTCATATAGCTAACTTTAATGATAAAAACAGAAAAGTAGGATCGTTATTTTAAATTACCTTTACGAATAAGGGAAACTGTCATTTTTGACAAATTTGGCAGTATGCCTCCATTGTTTCTATATGACTCATGTATGACATTCAATGTCTTAGCAATAAGATCAATGGGTAGTCAACGGACTTTTGCAACACCAGAGTTTTTAATACATCGCTGGCTTTCAAGGAGAGCAGTTATGACAACTTTGTCAGGTCAGATGTCACCAGGCAAACAAAGCTGCCAGTATCAGCTAGTAAATGTATAAGTATACCTCTTTCTTGGACAATTTCTGCTTTTTTGTTTTCTTTTTCCTTGTGGTCCTTTTCGGTTCTACAGTGGGCACCTTAAACGTCAAATCATGCAAATCATCCTCGTCGCTTGAACCACTCTGATCAGCTATGTCACTAGCAGGAACATCGCTATCTGAGATGGAGTTCTGACGGAATGTTACAGCTTTTTTCGCTTTTCCATAACTTTTCCTGTGTGCCTGAAAAGTATAAACAATGCTGCAATAATCATTCTAAGAAGATACAATTATTCTTGCCGATACTTTGATACAAGAAAATTAATTTTTAACAACCAAGAAAGCTCTTTAAAGGTATAGTAGGCAATGGCTTAAACATATAACAGGCTATAAATCTATACATATAATAAATTTGTAAAATAAGAAATAAATCATAGTTTAAATAAAAAAGCGTGGGATGCTTTGAAGTGATCGATTGCCACCATGCACCCTACGCTTTTTTTTATTTAAACTGTTTTTCAGTTGGATTAAAAAAGTGGAAGTAAACTATTTTTAGTTGGATTTTATATAATTATTAAGATTTGTTTAAGTATTGTTACAAAGCACGAGTTATATCTGTTATGAACCACGAAACCCTCTAAACAATAAACAGAAATCTAAATTCATTATTCAGATTTCTGTCTGGCCAGGAATCGAACACGGAACCCTTTGCGCGGTGGAAGGTACTCTGGGAAAATGACGACAGGCATTGTTGACCGCTTTCTATCAGATGGCCCAACTGCCTTATCGCTAATTATAAAAAAAATACCAACCAAGTCTAGTATCTCATATTTTTCACCATTTCAACGCATACGGTCGGATCACTGCATGTGGATCTCGCCTAAATACCGCTGAGCAAACACTGTACAGATATGACGCACAGACAACCGAATAGATATTTCGTTACGGTAGCAGCAAGCGATGTTGATTTTGAAACGCGTGTGGGAAAATGAATACGTTGTACTTAGTATTGAGTTAAGTCGGATTTGGAATTCCAATATGGATTTTATTTGCTTGTTGCCGGTATGGTGCATTGTGGGAAAGTGTAGTCTAGACATATATATTTAATGCACGTACATACATTAAGGATATTTCCGTACTTAGAGCGAAAAGGAAGCAACTGAAGCATGCTTAGCTTAAAATGGAATTATAATTTCGACAAATTGTCCCACAACTGGTCTCCTCTCAGAATGAGAAGAATTAGGCCGTAGTCCACCGCACTGGCCAAGTGCGTGTTGGTAGATTTCACACGCCTTAGAGAACTTATCATAGTCATAGTTTGGATTATCAGAGGTGCGTGTCAGGTTCGAACCTTAGACCTCCCGAGCGAGCTTGCCAGAATTTTAACATCAGCCTCTCACGGCTTCTGAACCCCTCACACAATCCATATAAATATCCAATTTACACGTCATGTAGACACTTGTCCTCATGACAGCTAATCAATCCGTTTCTGGCGACGACGTCGATGGTACTGAATATTCCATCCGCAATATATTTATACAGAAGGTACCTTTACTTTATAGGCTCAATATACGGGCCTCGTAACTCTTGGTGACCCATACATTAACGTAGGCGGCCCACAAACTAACGACTACGCGTTGCAAAAGACAACCGCTCACATAATAAGTGATAGCGCTCCGCGCTCCGCCAATGGGCGCCGCTATCCAGGGCACTACGATTGATAAATTACATAACGCTTCATAACCCTGAATTGGATATCCACTCATGTTCTGCAAGTAGATTGACCACAGTGTCAGGGCATTGCCTGGAATCTATAGCCACTGGCAGCAGTATTGCATAATTCATAGATACTCGTATTGCATATTAACAGATCGAAGTGTGCCATGTCTAAATATATGGTGGAGAGATAAAATCTATAATTTCACTTTTGTGTGTGGTCCTAGATTGTAAGCAAAAGGTTGATGTGAAATAAATAAATAAATAAATAAATAAATTCTGAGAAAAGATACGTGCCCAGCAGTGGGACATTAATGGGTCGATATTATAACCATGCGATATGGCAGATGGACTCCCCGATAGAAAGCAGTCACGGCCGCCTATGGGCATCTGCATCACCGGAGGAGTCGTCAAGCATCGCCAAAGGAGAGATCTCTTGATACCTTTCTTGGAGAGCCCCATGTCAGTTCAGGGAATACCTCAAAAAGAAGTTCATTCCACATCTGTCATGTTCGCGGTAGAAAGAAGCGTCCATATCGAACCGTGGAAACCGCCACGAGTCCAGTTTGTGCGGATAGAACATTTGCATGCAAGAAAACATGTATATCAGATTAATATTTTTAGTGTTACTTCAACATTCAATATACAGCATAAACAGTGATTGTTAGAACCTATTCAAGTGCCAACATCACTGTTTATATCTTCTAATCATTTCAAGTCCTAACTAAAACTATTTCTATATCATTAATATTCGAGCTTTTGTTAATAGTCCTAGGCTAAATTTCATTTCCCATTTCATGTTCTAGTTAATGACTTTCTGACCAACAGTTTTGGACTGTCACTATTTCTACCTTTACTTATAATCATTTCTACTAGACACTATTTCTACCTAACGACAGGAATGTAAACGACTGCTGTAAATATCTGGTAGGAAAGTATGACAATGTTAACTCAAGTTTGTCCCACCTTTACCTTAAAGTTTTGACCCCATATGGGGGTTATGGTACTACTGAGGATTGGTTAACATCATCCCTTGCCATCCATGCCATCTTTTTATATTATAGGTGACCCCGCAAACGTTGTTTGCCTAGCCTATCTGTTACCCGGTGTCATAATCTATCTGTGTTATAAATTTCATCGAAATCCGACCAGCCGTTTGAGCCCAAAAAGGTAGCAAACATACACACACACACATACAAACTTTCGCATTTATAATAGTAGTATAGATAAAATACAACGTCTCTCTGTCTGTCTGTCTGTCTGTCCGTTTGTGCTCTTATAACTGGAGAACCAAAATTTCGATTGACATGATGTTTTCATGTATATGAAAGTACGTCATCTGGTCAGGTTTTAGTGTACATTTGGTTACGAGATTATTTTTATTAGGTGAAAATTTGTAATTAAGTGCTATTTTTGAATTTTATTACTACGCTGACGAAGTCGCGGGTACCAACTAGTCTATTATATAATCCATCCTGATACATCTTGCTGGAGCTCACCTAATTGGCTTCACTTACCATAGTCTTGTGTTCTTTGAAGCCAACGGTTTCTCGCTGTCCTCTTTAAGTCGCTTACCTAATCGGAGAGCAGCCTGTGCCAACGGTTATCGATTCTCCAAGCGATATGTCCAAGTACATAATAAAAACTAATAACTCTGCCGTGGTTCAGACGACATGCAAATACATACGTAGAACACGCGATAGCAATAAATTTTGCGTCCAAATCGATAACAATAATATTATAACCGCGTCAATTGGACTGGACATTAGCATAATGTAATATGCATATGAGTGATGTCGAATGTCATCAAGTGAATATTAACGCTAACTAAATCAATTTAAATTGACGTCATTTGGAAATTCACTGAACACATTTTTATTTAAGTAGGTATTGTTGTAGTCATTCATATTGTAATCCCGTGGCTGTGCCCTCTGTAAGCAGAGGGACACGCAGGGGAACCACGCCACCCGATTGCCACAGGCAAACACGCGGCCGAAGTCAGCACCACATCAGGTGCTGGGCAACCGTCGGCGACGGACTTCCGCCGGCCACCCGTCGTGTGCCGGGCAATCCGTGCCTCAACCTCGTCACATCAAAACGCAGAGAGAGGCCCACCTCGCTTAATCACGCTGACGCCTGCATACCCTGCAGGAACCCTTGCAGGGCTGCAGACGCCAACGCGTCCAGGGTGCACCACGATAAGGTTGCCTAACGAGCACCCCGAAATGTTCCTTATTATAATAACAGAATAATACGATGACTACAACTCAACGAAGATGCGATTGGTGGCTAATATTCAGACTTTCTTATCGACCATTCTAAATGGCTATCACAGTTAAATTGCCAATCAAATACAATAATTTTGTAGGTGTAGAAACACTTGAAGCGGGCGCCACTTGGTTAGACTTCCTGAATTTTATCCAAATCCGCCCCATAGTTATTTTAGCGCAGGGAAGTAGCAAACATACACACAAATATTGCATTTATAATAGTGTGATTTATTACAAATTATCTGGTTAGTCTATGTGCGTTATACAAAGTGCAGTGTGCTGAGCGTGTAGATAACGTTCTGCCTTCTTTTATTTTATTCTCGTTCCTGTTCTAACTCCTTTTGGTTGGTTTAGTTGTCTGGAAGAAATCGCTGTTTAGCGATAAGACCACCTGATGTAGCGTGTTTTGCATAGTTTTGTTTCATTGTATAGTTCTTTTTGGGTACAATAAAGAATAGTATTATTATTATACCGTTAGTGTCGTATGTTGTGATATAGTGCCACAATGACAAAATTGAACTAGACGTAAGGTAGACAGACTTGTCTACCACTGACACCTGTCAATAGTTTCTCCCCCGCTACCGCCGTTTCGCCGTGACCACGGTCCATGTAACTGGATCTAACATATTAAAATGTATTCAGTTCAGTTCAGTTCAGATATTGGTTTAAAATCATATAATATGGTAAATGTTGTACATACTATCAATAAAGATTGAAGCCGAAAGTTATAATAGAAACAGTAGGCATAAACGAAGTTAGATTATTATTCGGTTCATGTTTACAAACAAGCATTTGCCATGTATTTCTCCACGAATACTTTTACTTGTGTCCGTTTATACGCAATTTCAAGTTGGGAACATTTGTTATTGTGAGAAGGACCAAGTCTGATATTAACTTCGCAGGATCTTTCACGTAGTTTTAATTCCCCGACTTCATTCAGGGGCTCGTGGTGCCTGAATGGAAACGATGTTTTTGTTTGGATTGTTAGTTACAACAGACAAAGGAACGTTGATAGTCTAGCCCCTTCAGCAAATAAAAGTAGGAACTTTAATGTGCCAGTAATACTAAGACCGTTGACAGGAGCAAAATGCGACTGGCATGTATTCTGACTAACTTTTGAATGCTGGTGCAGATGAAGTTATTGAACATGATGTTAAGTTTATTCCATGTAATGCCTGCGCCTTGAAGCGCGCATAGCTCTGCAACTTGTGGAGAAAGTAAATGGCTTAAAAAGTTAAATAGCAGCGGGCGTGGTCAGTGCTTTCGTGCTTCGGAGAGCTCGTTAAGCAGTCGGTCCCGGTTGTTATCGAAAGATAGCAGTCGTTAAACCTTGTCTGAGACCCTATAGGTTTGAAAACATTCGACAACGGGTTGGCCACTTACCCGTATTTCCACCTATACGTATTGGAGCAGCGCAGTGGAATATGCTCCAGGCCTCCCCAGTTATAGGGATAGATCCGTACCCCGCAACGGGTCATTAAAGAGTTGCTGCCAATACGCACATAATTTTGAAAAATCGGAGAAGCATGTCTGGCGTTTGTACCATGGACCTCATGAGTATCATGAGGGTATCATCACTACTATCATGTAAGTATGTTCGTAAATCGTTCCTTTCCTATTTCTCAGTTCATTTTTCATCCACAGTACTGGCTGGATGTGGAGAAGCCGATGTGCCGTCAAGTAGGCCTCTCCATGCTGGAGCCGACCCTCCGCTTCTGCGTGAAGTTCTACACGCCGGACCCCGCGCGCCTCGAGGAGGAGTTCACCAGATACCTCTTCTGCCTTCAAGTGAAGAGGGACTTGATATACGGTTGCATACAGTGCAATGAGAACACCGCTGCGCTTATGGCCAGCTACATTGTGCAAGGTAAGTTTATAAACAGTACATTTTTTTCGGGAGCCTAACAAAATATACTATTATATGTAATTACTAGCGCATCCGGCAGACGTTTTTCTGCATTGAAAAGAAAAGACTCTTGGAACCCAACTGCAACGTCACATA
>DWKQ01000014.1:0-10074 GCA_018249995.1 Dyscophellus porcius | reverse complement strand
GAAGATGCCTATTCACTCTTGCCTTGAAAAGTCCCAGGTCGTATGAATCGGGAAAAATCGACGGTGGCAGCGAATTCCAATCCCTAGCAGTCTGTGGTAGAAACGACGAGGCGAAACGCTTTGTCCGTGTTGACGGAATATGTACTAGGTAGGGATGGAAACCCGCCGTGCGCCGAGATGTTCTGTAGTGAAATGGTGCTGCTGGAATTAAGTTGTGCAGTTCCAGAGCACACTCACCAAAATGCACCCGATAGAACACGGCGAGGCGAGCGACATTGCGGCGATGTTGCAGGGTATGCAGCATGGTCACTTCAAGAGCGGCCTCACCAATCAGTCGCCTAGCCCTTTTTTCAACCGACTCCAAGGCCTTCAGCTGATACCTAGGAGCGGCATCCCAGAGGTGGCAACAGTACTCCATGCTCGATCGCACCTGCGCACGATACAATGAGATCAGTTGCTGTGGCGTGAAGTACTGTTTCACCTTGTTCAGAATGCCAAGCTTCTTAGCGGCCGTTTTCGCTTGAGTCTCGATGAAGCTACCGAAGCCGAGGCTGGAGGAGAGTTTCATACCCAACAGCGAAAGGTGATCAGAGATGGGAACGGATACATCTTGGAAAGTCGGGGTCAGATCGAAGTGACTTCGTTTGGTGGTGAACAAGCATGCCTGTGTTTTGGCAGCATTAAAGCAAACCCTGTTTGCATTGCCCCAGTCAGCAACGAACTTGAGGGTTTTGTTAATGCGCTCAATCAATGCTTCACGCTCGGACTGGATTTCAACTTTACCAGCTCGCGCAGATGGAATGTATCTCTCAGCAACTGTGCTGTCATCTGCATACCCAATGATTCCGGGTATAAGCAAATCGTTTATATGCAGCAGAAACAACGTTGAAGAGAGAACAGACCCTTGAGGGACTCCGGCATTGATACCCAGTTGGTCTGACGAGCAGCCATTAATGACTACCCGTATAGACCGTTCCCTCAGGAAGTCAGCGATCCACCTGTGTAAGCCATTGCATATCCCATATGAGGAAAGCTTGCTTAGGAGACCATCGTGCCAAACCCTATCGAAGGCTTTAGAGATATCGAGAGACACAGCGATTGCCTCCCCGTGTTTCTCGACAGCCTCGCCCCATACGTGTGTAACATATGCAAGAAGATCCCCAGTGGACCGATTTCGGCGAAACCCGTACTGTCGGTCACTAAGGATGTCATTATGTTCAAGATATGCTAGCAATTTGGTATTAAGTATACGTTCCATAACCTTACAAAGTAAGGAGGTAATTGCTATGGGGCGGTAATTAGTTGGATCGGCGCGAGAACCTTTTTTAGGAACAGGTTGTATGTTGGCAAGCTTCCATGATTTTGGGACTATACCGGTCTTGAGCGACATGCGGTAAAGGCGAGTCAACACTGAAGACAACTCGGCTGCACAATTTTTAAGCACTATGGCTGGAATGCCATCCGGACCGCTTGCTTTTCTCACGTCAAGAGAGCGCAGGGTTTTGAGTACCTCTTTTTGGTGTACGCTGATTTCAGGCATATATGAGCCTGAGTGAGGTAACACGGGTGTAGAAGTGCTTGCAGCTTCAAGATGTGAGTTTTCTGCAAACAGAGAAGCGAGCAGATTTGCTTTATCAGTTGACGTGTGGGCCAATGAGCCGTCAGGTTTCAGCAGCGGAGGTAGTGAGGGCTTGGCGAAATTAACCTCAACTGCTTTGGCAAGGGACCAGAAAGCTTTGCTCCCAGATGGATATGACGCTAACTTGGTTCCGATATGCGTAACATGCTTGTGGCGAGCTCTGATTAGGGTTTTCTTGCAGGCCTTGGCGGCTTTATTAAAAGCTTTCTTCTTCTCCGATATATCAGAAGATTTACGGATACGAGCATCACTCCAGGCTTGGTAGGCCGAGTGTTTCATCAGTTCGGCAGTAATACATTCAGTATTGAACCAAGGGCGGACTTTTCTGTCGAGAGCTACATCTGAAAATGGAATGTAATATTCCATTGCCAGACGGAGCACCTGGGAAACAGCTTCTTCGCAGCTTGACGGGTCTTCGGATGAGAAACATGCCTGCCGCCAAGGAAAGGATGCGAGGAAATGTCGCATTTCGTCCCAATCAGCGGAATTATATCGCCATATTCGTCTTGTGCCACTGATTTCCGATTCTAGAGGGTGATAGATTGATTCGGTTTTGATCATACAGTGATCAGATGTACCCAGGGGTGATGAAACCACTACTGAGTAACGATCGGGATCGGAAGTCAGCATTAGGTCCAAGCAGTTGGCAGTGTGACCTACAACGTCGGGGATGCGAGTCGCTTGGTTGACCAGCTGGGTTAGATTGAGTGAGATAGCGAGTTTATGTAGTTCGTTGCCAGCATGGTCAGTTTCCCTGTAAGGGTATAGCCACTGTTGGTGATGGGCATTGAAGTCCCCGAGAAGAACCAGTTGCGCGCACGGGTACCTACGTTGGGCCACATCGGCCGCTTCACTTAGATAATCAGTCAGCGCAGTTGTCTCCCCGTCACCGCTATGCGATCGATAGACACTAGCGTAGAGCATTTGCTCTAAACCAGTGTCGACCAGCAACCATAGCACAGAGAACCTGGAACTTTCAAGGTCACGGATACGCCGACAACAGACGTCATCACGAGTGAAAACACAGACACCAGCACGTTGGATGAAATTGGACTCCAGGGAGTATCCTGGGTAGGTAAGGTACGCAACATCGGCAGGGCGTCCTATTTGTGTCTCCGTGAGAACCAAGAGATGCGGCTTTTCGGTCTCTAGATGGTGATGAACCGATATCAGGTTGGAGTGCAAACCTCTGATGTTTGAAAGATGCACTTTGAAAGAGAGGACGTGCAACCGCTGTTTAAAAATTGGTTTCTTATTATTCGACTTTTTCATGAGTGTTGCAAGGTGAATAGGCAGGGAGAAGGCAGGTAGACGAGACACTACACGGGAACAAAGAGCATACTACAAGGCCCCGCACAACCGAAGTATTGGTCTGGAGACTGCTGGGACGCCCGAACCCCCCCCGGAGTTGTCCATCGGGTCCTCTCACCCGGTCGCCAACCGGCACGATGGCGCACTCCGGGATTTTTCGCGAGGTGGCGGGGCAGCCTTTCATAGGTGGCTAACCTACTACTTGGGCCCCCTACTACCTGCGGTCGGCCAGCGGTGCACCGTGCTTCGGATCCAGCTACCCTCCAAGCCTTCAGTGCGAAAGCAACGAGATGTCTCACGTTCTAGGGTGTAGTGTACTAACAACTCTCAAGACCTATCTCTCCGAATGCTTTCAGGGGTCTTTTTAACGAAATATACACTGCATACAAAGCACACTGTGTGCTTAACGCCATGACGTAGACCCCTAGGTAGTAACATGCCGGCACCGAAGTTTTAATTTCGTTCCTCAACCAGTAGGCAGACAGTTTAGGAAGTCTCACCAATCCTGGGTGACCACCTTGGTGACCTGTTACGGATTCGTGCTGCTTTGGAACCATTGCGCTGTGCCATGGTGTTAATAGCAAATTGATTAGTATATTCAACTATCTGCTCGAAAACGTCATCCGTAACCAAAAGGGAGTAAGTAAAAATCAATAGGCGATTTAATACCCATTGCTAAGCGAAGATAGGTAAGCAAGCCAGGATTTTCTGTAAAAAGTATAATTCGACGCTGATTATTTGTTGGTATTGACCAACTGCGTGCAAATATTTTGACGAAATGAAGTCAATACTTTTCTTCAATATATTTTATGTGATTTACTAAATTTTTTTGCTTCTTAATTAATTAAATCCTATATTTAAAAGTATTTGACCAACTGTTTTTTAACCTGGCTTCTTTCATATAAGTGTGGTAAATAAGTGTGGCTCATATGTAGTCCCTGTAGGCGACACATTTTAGTAATAAGCTTTATGTCAATAGTAATTAAGTTTAGTTTAATTATTGTAACTGGTAGGGTATTGGAGGGGAAGACAGAGGGGTGTGGGTAAAACAATTATTGTAGTCGTCGTTAGGTGTCGTATGTGCTTACATGTCTTTTTTATATAATTTCAATCCACGGACAGTCAAAGTGTATTTTATCTCCGTTTTATATGTGCTTAGTGCAATAAACTCAGTTTTCCCCTAATTCACGGTTTTATTTGCGAAGACCAAGTGCAAACCGCCACCAAAGTGGTCTTCAAGCCGGATCGTGATGTTTTACACACCGCGTACTATGGTGAAAACAAGAGGATTTCTTCGACGAGAACGTGACCAAGGGGAGATGGAGAACCAGACGGAACGACTTCCAGCTAAAGGTTTAGAGCTAAATACAGAACGTAAAGGACAGAAAAATGATGAGAAGTTGAAAAATACTCGTGCAACATTTTTAGACGCGGGTAGCGCGGTAAAGTCGGAACCGACGTTTAAAACTGCTCCGCTGTTACCAACGGCTTCTTGTCATGGATCTGAAAAGGCGAAATCCATAAAAACGATGACGTCTTCATCTGTAGCAGCACGAAGGGCTAAACTAGAATTGGAAGCAGCCGAAGCTAAAGCTCGTATTCAGACGGAACTTATAGAAAAAAGACTTGCCGTGGAACTTGCCGCTTTAGACGAAGAAGGCAGTATAAAATCAGACAAGCATACTCACAGTGAAGTGGAAAAATGGTTGGAGCGTAGCCATCAAGAACTGATAGCACAGCCCGCCCCCGATCATGGTGAAAATTCGGGCGCGCCGTGTCTACCGCTGGCAAATAGTGCCGGCACTGAAGGTGAAACAGTTCGTATTCTGGCTAGTGCACTTAAGGATTTAACCGCTTCCGCGAATAACGGGCCTAACGCAAGCTTGTTGAGCCGTATATGCACCCCGAGCGACTTACCTTCGTTCACAGGGGACCCAATGGAGTGGCTACAATTTAAACAGGCCTACGACGAGTCCACACAAGTATGTAGCTTTAGTCCAAAAGAAAACATGTGGCGTCTACGAAAATGTCTCCACGGTCCTGCACGCGAAGCCGTGTCAGCCTTATTGATAAGTGCTACAACACCCGAGATGGTGATGGAGACCTTGGAACTTCAATTTGGTAACCCGGACGTCATATTGTCAAGGATAATGTTGGACATCAATAAGCTACAACCAGTGTCACATGATTACCACAAGGATATAGTGTCATTCTCCGTGAAAGTTCGGAACTACGTAGCTGCAGTCAGTGTGATAGGTCGTGATGAGTACTTAGTGGCCACAAACGTGATAACAAATGTGTTACATAAATTACCTACAGTCCTACTATCGAAGTGGGCCGACTACAGTTATCCACTCATCACAGAAGGTAAGAGACCCACACTGCAAACACTAGCTCAATTCTTACACGAAGAATCTGTGAAAATTAATTCTTTGGCCTTAATGAACACGCACAATATGTTTGATACCTACAAAGGGAAATATCAACAAACTAAATCTACTCGCTTACACTCAGTTTTAATAAATAAGGAAGAAAATACGGATAGAAAATTATGTCAGTACTGCCGTATATCGAGTCACAAACTTACCGATTGCAAAAAGTTTAAAAAATCTTTACGCAAAGACAGATGGACATACGTTAAAAAGAATAGACTCTGTTACAAATGTTTACTATCGACGCACGCAAGGGATACCTGCGCGAGCGCTGCGTGCGATATAGATAACTGCGGGCTACAACATCATCGCTTGCTACATTATAATTATGAAAAGAGCAATAATAGCTACGAGCGTAACACAAATCAACGAGAACCTGTCGAACGTGAGATGTGTAATGTTCCATTACCGCCGAATCCTCCAGCTGAAAGTGTAAACATTAATTCAGAGACAACTTGTAAAGTGTTATTAAAAATAGTGCGCGTAAACTTACACGGACCAAACGGAACTATTAGTACTTACGCGTTACTAGACGACGGGTCCACCGTAAGTCTTATCAGTGCCGATCTGACGTCACGGTTAGGAGTGCGCGGCCGGCGAGATACATTGCGCGTTTGTGGTGCGTGGGACAAAGACGCAATGGTTTGTGAAACCGATGTAGTGCGGCTACAGATGTCAAACTGCGAGGGAAGCGAATATGAACTTTATGCGCGTAGTGTTAAGGAACTTAATTTGCCAAATCAAAATTTATGTTTTGTAAACTGTAATATGTATAGTCATTTAAAGAATTTAAACCTAGATTTATGTTATGAAAATGTTAAACCAGAATTATTAATTGGGCAGGATAATTACCATTTATTAATACCACTTAAGTACAGGATAGGGAAAGCAAACGAGCCCTGTGCTACACTTACCCCACTTGGTTGGTGCATCCATGGGAGATTGCCGATGAAGTCAGTGCCTCTGCAGCACACCGCACTCGTGATCGGGAACGACGAAGTACAGGTAGCCCAGGACGAGGACAGAGACATGCTGCAGCGGATACATGACCAGGTACGCGAGTCATTTACTATTGAGTCGATGGGTGTTTCAAGTAGGCCTCGCCAAAATTTAGAAGATGTAAAGGCTATAGAACATTTGGAGAAAACAGCTTGTTTGGTCGATGGTAGATGGCACGTTGGTTTACCCTGGCGCGATCCTAACTGCAAGATGCCAGATTCCATGCCGAATGCATTAACTAGGCTTAGAGGAGTGGAAAGAAAAATGAGGTTGAATGGTGAATTCGCACAAAGGTATAGGGAGCGAATTGACCATCTCTTTAAAAACGACTTCGCTGTAGAAGTAACAGACGACAACACAACAAATAAAAAATGGTACTTACCTCATTTTGCAGTGGACAACCCTAACAAAAAGAAGCTTCGTCTTGTATTTGACGCAGCGGCGAAAACGAATGATTTATCTTTAAATGATTATTTACTTAAAGGTCCAGATATGCTTACTTCATTATTTGGTATAATGTTACGGTTTCGTGAATATAAGGTTGCTATCGCGGGAGACATAAAAGATATGTTTTTACAAATAAAAATATTGCCCGAGGATCAAGACGCGCTTAGATTTGTATGGCGAAATGATGTAAATAGTCCTATAAGTACTTATAAAATGACGTCCTTAATATTCGGTGCAAACTGTTCTCCATTTATCGCTCAATTCATAAGAAACAAGAACGCGCATCGTTATAGTTCGAATATGCCTACAGCCGTAGAAGCGATAAGTAAACAACACTATATGGATGATTATATAGATAGCCAGCCCGACGAAGCATCTTGCATTCAGTTAGCAAAAAACGTTAGTTACATTCATAGCAACGGTGGCTTCATTGTATGTAACTGGCAGAGTAATAATACTGAAGTTTTAAATAGCTTACCGAAAGAATCGCTCGCAACAAATGCTTATAAATTAAAAATAGGTCAGCAACATGGTGAACGGACCCTAGGACTTTTATGGTACCCTGTCGATGACACCCTAGGTTTTGATGTATCGTTCAAACGAATCTCTTCGGAGATCTTAGAGGGAAAGCGACCTACCAAAAGGGAAATATTGCGAGTGATTATGTCAATATTTGACGTGTATGGATTTTTGTCACCATTTACAATAAATGGAAAAATAATATTACAGCAAACATGGAAATCAAATATAGGTTGGGACGAGGTTTTAAATGACGAAATTTATCGAAAATGGTTAAAATGGTTAAATATATTAAAATCAGTCGGCGACGTACGTATACCAAGATGCTACCAAAGCGCTGGTGTGCGTGCGGCCCAGTGCTTACCTGCGCGTGCACACACGCAAAGCGATATTGTTTACGGGAGTTATTGCAATTTAGAGCTGCATGTATTTAGTGACGCGTCGTCACAGGCAATGTGCGCTGTTGCGTATTGGCGTTGGATAGCGAACGGCCAAATAAATGTGTCATTTGTGTCAAGTAAATGCCGCGTAGCACCAGTGAAACCTACAACAATACCTAGATTAGAGTTACAGGCAGCTCTGATGGCTGCGAGACTGGCGGACACTGTACAAACCGAGCATAGAATAAAAACTACGCGTCGTGTATTTTGGTGTGATTCTACAACGGTATTACAGTGGATACGCGATGTAAATAGGAACTATGAGGTATTTATCGCTAATCGGTTAGGCGAAATCGACGAGTTAACGAAGTTAAATGAATGGAGATACATACCTACTTGTTTAAATGTTTCAGACATTGCGACTAGGGAGTCGTACGACGCGACAGTCTTCCAAAGGGAATGGTTTAGTGGACCGGAGTTTCTTTATTGCGAGGAAACGTCGTGGCCAGTTGATGTGACGTATGGGACACCTGGAACTGTGAGTTACAATGCTGAATGTACATCCACGATACAAACGGTGAGTGAGAACTTACCTATACCTGATCCTAATAGATTTTCGTCGTGGTTACGGCTATTAAGAAGTGCTGCTGCAGTGTTAAAATTTATAGATAAATGCAGACATGTATTTACCAATGAATGTGCATTGATGACTCGGGCGGAACGCCTACTAATACAGTACTCCCAACGTCAATCATTCGGGGGAGATATCGTAGAAATAACAAAATGTAAACAAGTAAATAAAAACAGTAGGTTACTTACCTTAGCGCCGTTCCTGGATGACGACGGGTTGCTCCGCGTTGGTGGACGTATCGACGCCGCCGCTGATGTGCCTCTCGACCTGAAACAACCTGTAATACTTGATGGAAAAAATTACATAGCTAGGTTAATTGTTCAGCATTACCACGTGAGAGCAGGCCATGGTAACCAAGAATTGGTGGTAAATGAACTGAAACAAAAATATTGGTTAATAAAATTGAGACCTACAGTAAAGTATATGATTTCAAAATGTATGTTGTGTAGAATTAAAAAGGCAAAACCGGAGGTACCCAGAATGGGTAACTTACCTGCTGGAAGGTTGGCTCATCACCAGAGGCCATTTACACATTGTGGTGTGGACCTGTTTGGACCTATGGAGGTGACCGTTGCCAGGCACCGACAAAAAAGGTATGGTGTTTTATTTACGTGTCTCACGGTGAGAGCAGTGCACGTAGAGGTAGTGCACTCCCTTACCACCGACTCCTTATTGATGGCGCTTCGCAGAATGGCTTCCAGGCGAGGTTGGCCTGGTTATCTGTACTCGGACAACGGGACCAATTTACGAGGTGCAGATGCCGAAATAAGGAAGTCCATACAGGAGCTCGACGAGGAAAAACTTAAAGCTACTGCCAGTAATTATGGCACTCAATGGACGTTTATTCCTCCCGTAACTCCACATTGGGGTGGGGCGTGGGAACGCCTTATTAAAAGTGTCAAAACCACACTACAGACCGTTTTAAAGGAACGAGCACCGCGTGACGAAGTTTTACTCACTTTGCTTGCTGAAGTGGAAAACATAGTAAATAGCAGGCCACTGGGTCACGTGTCAGTTGAGGCCGGTAGCAAGGAAGCTCTGACACCTAATCACTTTTTGATAGGGACATCCTCGAATCTGCCAGTATTGGGATTTTACAACAGCACTGATTTTTACCTGCGAAAGCAATGGCGCATATCCCAGGCATTGGCAGATATGTATTGGAGACGATGGGTGGTAGAGATTCTACCGGAGATGCTGCCTCGCAAAAAGTGGCACACAGAACAGGAGCGGCCATTAGCTGTGGGTGACTTAGTTTTCATAGCCGACCCAGAGGCACCGCGCGGTGTTTGGCCCCGTGGAATCGTCGAAGCTACATTTCCCGGAAAGGATGGACGAGTGCGAGTTGTTGCAATACGGACTGCGGCTGGTACTCTTAAGAGATCGGCAGCTCGTGTCGCCAGAATACCAGTGGATGGTGAGTGTTGCCAAGGCAACACTAGGGTGGGGAATGTAGGCGACACATTTTAAAGTATAAACTTTATGTACATAGTAATTAAGTTTAGTTTTAATTATTTTGTAACTTGTAGGGTATTGGAGGGGAAGACAGCGGGGTGTGGGTAGGATAATTATTGTAGTCGTCGTTAGGTGTCGTATGTGCTTACATGTCTTTTTTATATAATTTCAATCCACGGACAGCCAAAGTGTATTTTATCTCCGTTTTATATGTGCTTAGTGCAATAAACTCAGTTTTCCCCTAATTCACGGTTTTATTTG
>DWKQ01000013.1:0-10169 GCA_018249995.1 Dyscophellus porcius | reverse complement strand
AATTGGCTCAGGGCGATCAGGGCTCATTTACTCATCTCAGGGGAATCGCGCCCCTCCTTCCTCGACCACCCACAGACCGACCGCTACCGCGGGAGCTATTGGGCCAGCCGTCCTCCGACTCGGAGGATGATAGCTCGACGGAGACTGACCAAGTTCGCGCCGCCCACTAAACAGTTGGACGGTAACATTGCTGATATTTTCTCATTATATTATTATGTTTTAAATAACATTATGGTATTATGAGAAAATATTAACAATCCGGGGGGTCTTTACCACCCTAAGAAGAAGCTCGGGCAAAGAGGATACCCTGGAGGCCCGAATAATTCCCCCCCTTTTCCCCCACAGGCCGACCGTGTCGACAACACTGTAGGTAGGAGTCATTCTGATTAGGGTAGGACGTTCAAACATATGTACGATTACTAACTTTCCACGAAGCCAGCCTATAATTTATTTACATGTATTTCTAAAAAATGGAACTGGCAGAGGACTATTTTGTGTTTATTACAAATATTGATTTATTTCACGTAAATATTATTTGTTATCAACCGTTTCATGTCTGGATTATTACGGTTGTAACTAAAAAATATCGTAGGTAAAGATAAAAAAAAAAGGAATTTTGGCGGGAATATCTTCTTTGCTTTTCGACTTTCGTCAAATTTCGTCCTTTCCGTTTAATTTGGCGCTTTCGTTTCGTGGGTGTTCATTACTGTTCATCAACTAGAGTGCTAATAAAAATCTACCGAAGTACATAAATCAAAATATAAGAAACCAAATACATCAAATTAAAGGAAAAAATAAGATAAATAACAAAGGTAAGTGATTTTTAACGCATTAAGTATAAGTATTTGGTAGATTATTATTACAAAATATAATGATTGTTGCACAAATTGTTAACTGTAGCAATGAATGGTGAATAATAATTAGAGATATAACTATAATCTGGTATCTCGTTTTTTAATATAATAAATACCTAAATTGACTTATAAAATTACTATTTGGAGTATAAAATGTATCTAGAAACATGATCAAATTGGTCAAGTAAAAAGCGCGGGAATTTTGCATGTACCTTAACGATCTCCCGCGCTTTCTCCCAAAAATCTAATTGACAATGGTAAGCTAGAGTAGGTTGGCCGACTACTATGAATTAATATCACCTATAATTTAACACGTTTACTGCGGCAAGTAAAATCATAATTCTTCATCTGGTGCGGCGGCGGACCAAAATGCGCCCCCCATGATATTTCCGCCAGTGCGTGGCAGGCCTTTCTAGACCCACCAGCACTAGCATAGATTAAATTGCTATAACTTTGTGGAAACAAAATGTATACATTTTTTTTTATAGTGTTAGAATGACCTTGAACCCAACTTCCTTAGGTTTGATTCGCCCCGGGATCTGCCAAACAGGAAATGAGAAATAAAGCAGGAAAAGCGACAGGCCGATATCGACCTGAACCGCACTAGAAAGTATTTTTAGTAGTGATGAGACAGAGAAAAATAAGGGGATATCGAAAATAAAACAAAATTATCGTAAAAGAACTGAAAAATGTTTTTATTTACTTATGCCTGTCTTGGAAACATGTTATGCAAAGGTTTTGGTTGCATTTCCTGCAATATTTTTTTATTTTCTTAACTTTTTTTTTTGCTTCGGTACTATTAAAGGTTTTCCGCAATCTGTCGTAGCACCCTGCACAATTTCTTCGTTTAGCGCTCATCTCAAGGACATGGCCATTGTCCTTAGGTATTACTTGATTTTCTGAAATGAATTTTTTTTTCTTAATTCCGTGTGATTTATAAACCATTTATGAGTTTTACCACAGAACTCGCGAAACTGAACAACTTTCCCCAATAAACATGGGTCGAAATATGAAAAAATATTTTTATCTACTAAAACAGTCGGCAATTTTGTATGGGAGGCCCAATTTTTATTTTCATATTTGACCCATGTTCCTTGGGAAAAGTTGTTCAGTTGCATGTATAGAGCACACCCTTAAAATATTTACACTTAATATTTGAAAAATATGTAGAAAAAATCCAATGCGAGCAGGACCTGAACCTGCGAATGTGTAGATGAAATTCAAGCGGCGGAGTTGAGCATGCGGTGGTCTGTTGGTAAGACGCCTAATCCGGAGAACTGGGAGGTCGCAGGTTCAAATCCTGCCCGCATCGGATTTTTCTACATATTATTTCAAATATTATAAATAGCCGTAGCAGGGTCTTACACTGCTTATATAAATAAAAAATAATATTTGCACTTAATTATACAACGTGTAAATACAAATGCGCAAAACTCTCGTGGGGTAACTCAGCCCATGTAACTGAACCACTTTTGTTCTACGACTTTTGGAATTCGTCAAAAACAATTTGGTTTTTTAATACAAAATGAGAAATTGATCGGGCCCATCTACATGAAAATTTTTTTTTTTTTGCGAATTTCCAAAAGTCTTAGAACAAAAATTGTTCAGTAAGATTTCAACATGGGTCCCTTATGGAATGTTGTTGTATAAACGATACTGAGTTATCTCTTTGAAGGACTACGGTGATAACCCTAACACCATATATACACAATTATATATATAGGTATATAATTATGTATATATGGTCTATAATATAGTGGTAACAGGGCCTAATGCCTATTTTGTGCAAACAGTTAGACCACGTAAAGCGTTATTTTCATGATAAATGCAGCTGACTGACCCGAAATAAGAACTCGCATCTTGTGTTATTGAGTAAGTAAACAGTGCCATAACATACCATAATAGAAGCAGTAGTGCAAAAAACGCCATACATTGCTCGCAGAAAAATAGCGGAGTCAGCACAAAGCTCATGCGAACGACGAAGACCATGCGCAGCCACCGTAAAGACAAAATAATGACAATAGTTACCTGTTGCAGATGTAGAACGTCCGACGATGTTGAAACACGGTAATGTAGGAATCGCCTTCAACAATGATCTACATATGCCTATAGTGATGTTACACGTCATTATACTTACTATCAGGGCATATACTTCTTCCAGTTAATGATTGCATTAATACCTCTGTAAATTCCTTTTTTGAAACCTTGTTATCATTTTTCATGTTGTATGTGATCCACGCGTTTACTAACGCCATGCCAAACAAATATTCCGTACCCACTTTTCTGAACCATTTGAGCCCTCTTTTTAACGTAGAATAGTATGAAGACATTTGGTCGCTGAAGTCAACTCCTTTTTTGTTGTTATTATACGTTAATACACATGAAGGCTTTTTTATATCTTCATCCGTCTTCTTATTTTTTTTGCCAGTGTTGACAAGCACATCTTTGTCCTCTTTGAGAGTAGATAGCATTAGAAGTTGCCTTTTGTCAACCCATTTAATAACTTTAACGCCATTTTTATTCATAACTCCTTTGATTTCGCCCTTTTTTAACTTTAGTGACACTATCTCCTTAGGTAGCCCTCTTCGATTTGATCTTAGGGTACCGCAATAACGGGTTTTGCAAGATAGGAGTTCTTCCGCCAATTCAATTGAAGAGTAGAAATTGTCTGCAATTACAACACGACATTTGTTCTCCAGCCCTTCAATGAGTTTCAGTACGGTGACTTTACCATGATTTTGTTCACGGCCATTTTCTCCTTTTCCAGAATAAATTATTGAATTATATGTATACCCTTCTGGAGTGCATAACTTGTAAATTTTAACACCATACTTGTGTGATTTGTTTTTAATGTACTGTTTGAATTTCAGCCTGCCACGCCATGGTATCATTGATTCATCTATAACAACGAATTTACCGGGCGTTAATACTTCTTGGAATCTACTGTTGAGCATATTAGCCAAATCATAAATTTTCTTCAACTTATTTGTATTGTGGATGGTTGACGAATCATCACAAAAATGCCAAAATTTTAATAATAGCAGAAATCTATCCCGATTCATTACAGATACAATATATTCGTTTCGATATATTGATTTTTTTGACCAATAGTCATTTATATGAGGCACTTTGTTCAGACCCATTGCGAGTAGTACCCCCAGAAACTTTCGCATTTCTATATTATTCGTAGCTTTCCATGATAATAACCGAGATTTTGTTTTTATTTCGTTTTTATTTTGCTTTCCTGTTATGTATTTTAGCGCATATTTATTAGTTTCTGTAACCATTTTATCTATTATTTCATGAGTTACAAATAAGGAAAAAATACCTGCGGGAGATATATCATCTATAGGAATATTAATAGTGCTTTCATTTAAAGTACACGCTTCCAAATCAGGGATCAAATCTGTGATAACATCCCATTCATTGACACTATTATCCTGTGCATCTCCCTCTTCCTCTAAAACATCATTATCTATATCCGATACAACTTCACTTGCAGAGTATTCATCACTCTTATCATCGCCTATGTCACTACTTTTCTCCTCTTCATCTTCCTCCTCAGTACTTTCCGTTTCTTCCTCTCTCTCTGCATCTTCATCTTCCTCTTCAGCATTTTCTGTCTCTTCCTCTCTCTCTGCATCTTCATCTTCCTCTTCAGCATTTTCTGTTTCTTCCTCTCTATCTGCTTCGTCGTTAAGTGTTTCTTTATGGCTTTCACTTTCATCAAACTGTTTATTACATTTTTCGTCATAAAAACCATCATTTTCATTGCTTTCAGTTAACTCTTGCGACATACTATCTTCAAAAGAATAAGTGAATGTAAGTTTTGTCTTTGGATCTTTCCTTTCTATTTTATTTTTATTTTCTATAATTTTATTATTGTTTCTTACATTAATCAAGTCATAATATTCGCTTTCATCTATTTCGAAGCCGTGCATTAGCTTAGAAGTTGATAGATTGTTTAGCGAAGGACTGCATCCTCTTGAGCTATACATACTTAATCTGTCCACTGACGATGAGCGAGGTGAAGACAATCCTTTTGATGTCTGTGGTGTAGGTTTATTTTTATATTCTGTAATGCAAAAAAATGGTAAGTGGAATAAAATTAATCTACACCAATATTATAAATGTAAAAGTTTAGATACATGGATGTTTGCTACTCTTTCACGCAATAACTACTGAACGGATTTAGATGAAACTTTACAGTAATATAAGTAAAAAATTAAATAAAACATGAAATGTGGAGAGATGTTGACAGATGCTCGGCAGATATTATAACACTAAAAGCAAAGAAATCATTTACATTAAGACATACCGGTTTTAGTTTCATGTGAAAATGAGGCTGGTTTGAGAATATGTAATTTTCTTCCACTGGGGCTACTGTAAACGTCCGCTGTTGACAAAAAAAAAGTTTATTGTGACTCATCTAGCGAGAGCATAGAGTGTTGGGGTAAGAGCGGACGGATTTTCGTTCAATTGAAAAGATGTTCAAAAAACAAAATTTTCTCGACATCAGCTGTTGAAAATAAATCATTAAAATGTATTGAAAGTGTTAAGTTATTAAACGTTACTTTACTTTTTTTCGTAAACAGTTTCTGTTTTATATGCACGTGAACGTTAACAGTGTTCTACATGGTAAAATTTCGTTCGTTTTGAACCCTGAAGGAGGTGAAAGTGCTCATCAAACTGAACAACTTTCCCCAAGGAACATAGATAGAAATTTGAAAAAAATTTTGGAGCTCCCATAGTAAATCAATCAGCTAATCGTCAATTTTGTATGGAAGGTTCAATTTTTTTTTTCATATTTCGGTCTTGTTCTCTGGGGAAAGTTGTTCAGTTTCATGAACACTTTCAACTCTTAGGGTTTAAAACGAATGAAATTTTACCGTGTATACAGGATGTAAAAAAGTCTTGGCTTCCTTTCGTGGGGTGATTTAGTATCTATAATAGATTCCAAAAAATAAAGTATTCTTTTTCAATATTTTTTTTTATTCAATGCTTTTTTTTATTCTACTAAACATTTCTTTAACTTTAGAGCATTACTCAAAGACCTAGGTAACAAATTAATAAATAAGAAAGCGCCATCACCGTGCCAGCCGCCTGAATTTGGCGAGGTGGCGTTGTTAGCTGATGAGAATACTTGTTTTGAACGAAATTTTCAAGGTGTACAAAATAAATTGAGGCTGTTAATAATTAATGTATGCTCAATATCTAAATAAATGTTTGGTACTATAATATAACAAACTAAAGATTTTTTTTTTTAATCTACTATCGATACTAAATCACCCCACGAAAGGAAGATAAGACTTTTTTTTACCGATGTAAAAACTTAAATTGTTTTTTTTTTCTAAAAAGCATCCGATGCTATTTTGTTTAGATTTTATGATTCTAAAATTTAGTCGCAGTAAATACAAATAGAATAAAAGTTTGAAAACCACTGCTTCATTTTATACTGAGAAAGAGCGGAGGAGTTCATTCGATCTTTACCCGCTCATGATGAGCAAGGTGAAGACAAGGTTGTATATAAAGTCGGTTTACTGACGATAATTTTATGTGATAACGTCAGCTCTCAGCGATAAAGCTACCACATACAACTACAGCCACAACAATACCAACAACAACATATAACCACACCTACAACCACAACCATATTCACACTCGGCTCATCGATTTATAAGACGTTATCACGTCAAAAATTATATTGCAAAAACTATTTAAAATGATTATACTTTATTCTGTTTCATAAAGGATGGTATTTTTAGAAAAATCTCGTCATTATGAGTCTAAGGCTGATATTATTATGTTAATATGTGTAGGTAGTAAACAAAACTTACCGCTTGTGCTTCGTTTTCCGTGCACATTTGTTTCCGAATTCTTTTTATTTTTCTTAGTCGAAAATATTTCTTCACTGCTGTCACTATCACTGTCAATAACTGCAGGACGAATTACTCTATTTTCCAAAATTTGTATTTTTCTTTTATTGCTTGCCATCGTTATCGAACTCGCTCGATATCGAACGCTACGTCAGATCAGTTAGCACAACAGCGCAACACTGACTGGCGGCGCGCGCGCTCTGTGCGGTATCGGGTCGCCAGCTGCCTGTTGGGAAGGTAGGCCGAAATAGGCCCACTGCCGCACTCAGCGGATGTCAGCACCGTCAGTGCGTGGTAGGTCGATAAAAGCCTGCCGTTATGTTTTGGTGGGGAACATCTACAATTTTGACCGCAAGTTGAAATATATATTTGTCTCTGTCGAATTTTTACAAACACCTGAGATAATCGTTTCGCACAAGCGAGAGGGACATAGTTTTCTTCGTCCGCACTAGCTGAAGTACCGCGGCAGGCCGATATCGGCCTGTTACGCAGTAAACGTGTTAATTAATATGGCACTAAAAAACAATACGGACGGGCAGTGTTAAAAACATAGATTTAGATGTTTATTGCTCGGTCGAACTAACGAAAAATGTAATTCCTATATTTAAGACTAGGCGGCACTGCATATTGCCGTAGTATCTTTGTTTGCCAAATATTAACATATGAATACGCGTGCATTACGAATTAGTGATAATTATAGATACGTAAAACACTTTACGATGAAACCAATAACTATTTACTTAGAAGTAACCTCATTACTTCTAAAGTGCTTTTAATATCGAAGCAAAGAATCTGTTTCTTGTTATATCGAGAAATGTAAAACAACACCATATACTCGTACTTCCGCTTCAAGAACTTATAAGAATAACTGACTTAGCTTATATGTTCAATATAATAAACGGTTCTGTCAATTCTGCGAAGCTACTAAATAGTATCACATTCAGAGCACCTACATTATATAATAGAACTAAATAGTTTCACATTCAGAGTACCTAGATTATATAATAGAATACCCGCTCCTGTCTATGTTCCTCCATCAAAAACTAAATATAGACGTAACGCATTTTTCATTACAGTGTGCAGTCACTCAATGTATTGCTCGTGAATGTGATATTGATTTATTCGACATCGACCATAAACTTGCTGGTTAGATAGAAGACGTTGTCACTAAAAAGGCACAAAATATGACACATTAAAATCTAAGCTTATAAACTAGTTATCACTCTCAGAGGCACAAAAGGTCCGACAACTCAGCGATGAGGAACTTGGAGACAGGAAACCGTTCCAGTTCCTCCGTCACTTGAAGTCCTTAGCCGGTGTTTCACTATCCGATCAGAACATCCTGTGAGAACTATAGATGCGGCGTCTCCCTCAAAACATTCAGGCAACTTTGGCCTCTCAACTAGAGCTCTCGTTAGAAAAAATAGCAAAACTGGCTGACAAGATTGTTGAGCTCTCCGCGCCCCAGAGTTCACATGACTATTAGCGTTGATAGGGTCAAACCGGTTGAACATTTTAATAGTCCCAGCCAACCTGTAGCAAAAGATCCTGAACCTATCACTGAGCATCACCAGTAGTTCCATAATTGCCATTAACTAATTTGTCCCTCTCTGTAGGGGGGTGGTGTGGCGAACCGCGTTTCCTACCGCACTGTATTTTCAGTTGGTGCACGCGTATCTGAACGAATGACGTCATAATCTCATTGTACGTTTTCGCGGTACTTTGAAGCTAATTGTCAAAACTTAGATCGTATTGTTCTCTACGCTGCTAACTTCTTGCTCTGTACCTTGTGTAATAACTAATATTGTATGTCACATGCTCCGTAATAAAAGTATAAGCATATCGTCTATGAAGCATTTTACCCATTTTCAGCAAACAACGCAGTAATCCGTCGCAATGGCAATATAGCCAAAGACCTAACAAATTGTTATCAGAAGTGGGATGGCTTTCAAATCTGGATCTTTTTTCAAAGTACAGTTAGCAAAATTATAATTTGAGAAATAAGACTTATTTTTTGATTTTGAAGTCGATGTGAATTAACTTGTGCAAAAAATAATTTAACAACACAGAGTGAGTTTTCAAAACCTTGATTAACCTCTGAACATGAACTATGTAAAATTGATGATCAAAATGATGTTAATGCTAGTTCTGATTGTGAAGATTGTGCTGCATCTGCTAGTGGCTGTAAACACTCACTACTTCTACTTTTCTGGCTGAAGAAAAGGAGTATTAAAGCATAATTAACCGTAGTTACATGTTACTGGAAGAAAACTACACATTTAAGTGAAGGTACACAAAATGTTTGAAGCAAAGAAACATTTCTTAGTTCCAGAATCCCTAAGCTAATGCTTAAAGATGATGCCATTATATTATCATTTAAACAGGAATGCAAGAAGAAAAATTTGTCGAATCGTTGGTGATAAAATTCTGAGAAGGTACAAAGTCTACATCTAAAAACATTTTTGATATTGTACTCACATTTATTGAACAGGAAAGAGTACACACTTGTCCTGTTTTCTTAGAATATCTTCAGACAATATTTACCACAGATGTTATCGACGAAATTAATAAAAAAACTGTTGGACAAGCAGAAAGTAAATATTGGCATACAATAAGGCAAGGAAGATTAACAGCTTCTAAATTACATGAAGCTGCACATTGTACAACTGATGGTGCGCTAGTCCAGCAAATTTTAGGAGGGTATAAGGTGCCAGAAACAAAAGCGTTACAACGTGGGAGGAAATTAGAAAGTAAGGTCCTTCAAGTTATCCAGGAGAAATTAAATGTCACCGTGGAAAGGATTGGATTTGTGCTCATAAATGGTATTCTGGGAGCATCACCTGATGGAGTTGGGGATGACTTCGTCTTAGAAATAAAATGCCCGGCCTCAGAAAAAGCAGTACAATCATACATAAAGGATAACATAATAAACAATAAATTTAAAAGCCAAATAATGTGTCAAATGTTGGCATGTAAAAAATCTAAAGGACTATTCTGTGTAGCTGATCCTTTATTTGAATCAACAAAAAACATTCATGTTGTTTGGGTAGAGTTTGATGAATACTACATAAATAATGTAATCGCCAAGGCTCAACATTTCTGGGAAAAATATATATTCCCTAAACTACTTTCAAGTGCTAAAAACTAACTGTTAGGCTATACCTGGGTACTATTTAAATAATATCTTTATGAAACTATTTAAACTAAGCAGAATGGAATGTTATTCACTCAAATTCATTTATTTTGATTTAAAATTGGTACAAAAGATCTTAAATCATAGAACAGGTCCGTCAATTTTAACCACAAAGTGGTATGCAAAATTTGCTGTTATGTTAAAAATTACAGTTAAAACAATATCAATTCGTTATTAATGACATTACATTAATGTAACTATTGTGCTGCTAGAATAGGAATGATCTATTTCTAAATAAAACTAAAT
>DWKQ01000012.1:0-10217 GCA_018249995.1 Dyscophellus porcius | reverse complement strand
ATTTTTTTCCTGTCTGTCTGTTGTTCGGATTTACCGCAAAAACTACTGGACGGATTTTGATTAAACTTTTTTTGTTACATAGCTAATAGTCCTCGGCAACATATAGGCTATAATAATATATTTTGAAAATCGGAAAAAAATTGTCCGCGCGAACGTAGTCGCTGGCACAGCTAGTTATTTATAAAGTACATTAAATCTATAAATAAAACATTACACACACTACTACGCATTTGATACGTATATATGCACACATACATTCTTTTGTTTATTGTCAAGACTATCATCCTGTCAATGTGCCGTTGGAAAATCCAAATGAGCATGCCTTAAAATTACATAAATAAAGGCATGGAAATACTCGACATTTTTTACATATTTTTTTCAAACAAATTGAAAGTAAATATAAATATGAACTGCGTGCTGCCGCCTTTATATTCACCAATGAACCCAGTAAAATCGACGCTAAATAACTTCACGCTTAATCTCAACCTCTATTTTAGATATAAGAAAAAAATTGCTAGCTCAATAATTTAATAACAGCTGAACGGTAGTATATCAAGCTCTGATTTTCAATACAGTTCCCATTCAATTCCCAATCTAAAGGTGATAAAATAAAAAAGTTTAAAAGTTAATTAGATTTTAATTATCGTGATTACAAGTGTTGTGGACGTTTTTTAATATACAACGGGTACTCACGATATGTAGATTTTTATGCTAATACTTCGATCCAGTTGCATGGATCGTGGTCACGGCGAAACTGGGGTGGCGGGGGGAAACTGATGACAGCTGTCAGTGTCAGTTACGTCTAGTTATTTTTTGTCTTTGAACCATATTGCGAAATACGATACTAACAGTATCTACACGCACAGAACTCTATTTACTAAGGTACCTCGCTGTATACTATATGTATTTACTATATGTATTTGTATGAAGAAGTTTTTCTAACAGAAAGTTGATAGTACTTGATTTTATCTGTAGAATTGAAGATTCCCCTTCAATAAAAGAGCTAAACAATAATCTTTCTCAAAGCATTTTAGTCACAGACGTAAGAACGATAAGTGATAACGTTAATTATATAACTGTTTACTTTTTTTAGTAGAGGATTAAATGTATTTCTGTCTGTTGAGATCTAAAATATAGCGATCAACTGAGGCGGAAGCGGGAATGTTTTGCTACAACGGAGGAGTATTGGCTGTGATTTTTAACACGCTTTTATTAGCTTGGTTTGTATATGTATGTATGTATGTATGTAACGGAATCTATGAACATGATTTTGACGTACTTCCAGAAGTCAGATTTGAAACTGCATGCTTATCAAGGGCCGATGACAATGCATTTTTTCACTGCTTATCGCTGCATAAAGCAAAAAAAAAATCAGACGAATTGTAGGCCCATTCGTTCGAAGAACGAAGTCGGCTAAAAAGTACGAAAATATTATTTATAGTTAGTAGTATATATGTAGTTCACCCCGTCCGCAACAGATTAATATTTTTTAATTTCATTATTATGCAAACGAAGTCGCTGGCAACAGCTAGTTGCATATATGTGCATACACGGTACATGTATCAAAATACTTTTTTTTACTATTTTTGTCAGTCTATCTGGTCGTTCCGGCTAATCCGTGGAACGACTGCACCGATTTTGATGGGACTTTCACTGGATAACTGTAATAAGGAGTAACTCCGGCTGCTTTTACTTTAGATATTTTTTGTTAAATTCCACGCGTACGAAGTCGCGAGCACAGCTAGTATTAAATAAAAAAATATCAAATTTGTTCCGCAAGCAGCATTGATTAGAGAAAAATAATGTGGTGTCATTTGACTCCAGGCAGGAACGAAGTTCCATCAGATTCGTGTTGCTTCTACATTATCCGAAGGATACAATTTACATCGCTTCCGTTTAATGTTTAACATCAAAAATGACATCCCCTCCGTTATATATTTTTTCTTACGGTTTAGTTTCACATATTTTTATCTCCCGAACCTGCCGTAAAGACCTTAATTCCAAAAATCGTAGCATTTACTTAAATAGGTCAAGAGGAGCCAGATGCACAATCCATACAATGGATTTAAGTGTAAAGAAAAACCGAACAGGTTGGACAACACTGATCCAGAGACAGGTGTCGCCCGCAGGCCTACGTAATTGCGGAGCCTTAAGCGTGCCGTTGACTCGATCTCAAACTGAAACGACTTGGGATTCTATTGGGAAATATCACCACCTATCTGTCTACGTAAAAACTGGATTAAAAGGTACACGTTTTGTGCGAATGACATTGGCTTTGTAAGATACAATAAATACAAGTAAACATACAAGTTGATGGGATGAATGAATATTACGTTATTATTAAAATGTTTTTATTACAAAAACAACAGTGAATTGAGATGTTCTTTATTTTGGGGCGTCGGCTAAAAAGTTAGGCTGTTGTTATTGTCGCCTTATTGTGATAGTGAAAACACAGTTCAAAATATATACTACCATAAACAGTGTTCATTGGTATTGTTTTGTTCTTAGAACACAAAATTAATAAAATTATATTTCAACAGAATATTAACAGAAGATTAAAATATTGTTATTGATGTCTAAATATTTAAGTGTCTACTATATTTTTCACAGAGGATTAATTTTGTTCGCCTTTTAACCGAAACTGAAGGTCAGCGTTCAGGTTCTTTTGGGAATAGAGGATAACTCCAAGGAATGACTTATAACTAAGTTAAGACTTGGACCATTTTGTTCAATCAACTTCTTCGTACAGGTTGAGCTTACTGAGTCTGTATAAATAATAAACGAATACTAGTTGTCCATTTGTAAAGTAAATCTTACGTCCTCAGGCCGATAGCATACGCTCGGGTTTTGAGCATACTGCTATGTCTTGCAGGCATTGAAACGTCTTGAATTAAATTATACACCACGAGCCATTCATGCAGAAGACTAAGCACATTGTCCGCGTGCGTCAATCCGTAATCTTATTTGCGGCACGCGGTAGAATCTTTTTCTCGAATGAAAACATAAACAAACCTTTTATTCTGGACATTGTGAAGGGCAGAGCATAAAGCAGTACACTTCGTCACCATCAACCGATTATTGTCCCAATGCACGGCACATAAACACGGATCTCCTTTCAGAATGAGGCGGTTTAAAGTCTAAACCGTGTTTCCCAACCTTTTTATGCCATGCCCCACCTGGCTGGCTGCAACCCTTTAGCGTCCCACAGCTGGGCACGGGTCTCTCCGTACAACGGGGGAATGCCTGGAGCATACTCCACCACTCCAACACTCTCATGATTACGATACAAGTATTCTCTTTTAGTTCTATGAAATTGGGACAACAGTTCAACGTAATGTCATAGAGATACTATACTAGAAGTCGGGGAGCCAGCCTAAAATGTGTCCATCGAAAAAAAAGACAAATCAAATGAGCCTATTTGTCTCTCTTTTGCGAATGTGTGATTAGACAAAGATAGATATGGGTCTCTCATCTTCCCTTCTTTTCTTTTTGTTGGACACTTGCATTCATAGGCCTACCTATGGCTTCCCCAATCTACGTAATATCACTCTATGCTCAGTTTACTAATTACAATCATACCGCGATCGCATTACAATGCCGATATTGTACGGATGACGCTTGTTGGGTATCCGAGTTATTCTCGTTGGCCGTAGAAATTTTCGAGCCAAGGTCATCGGATTCCACCCGTCGCTACAACGTCCCGCGGTCCTGTAATGAATGCGAATGTTTCGTGTCGGCGACGATACAGCTGCTCGAAAAAAAGCTATATAAACCAAATAAATAATGACTTCTTTTAATTTGCGTTCGCTCCCAGATCGCTTAAATATATTTTGATATCTGTCTCTATGTCAAAATTAACAACGTTTACATATATTTACGTCGCGTTTCTATTATTCACGTTTTATATAATATTATAATTTGTCTCTGATTCTGTAAATAGAAAACCTTTGTTTTTTTTTATATGTATTTAACTTAGCAATAAGGCAGATGGAATGATGGAATGTAGTCACCGTTGCCTACGGATACTTGCGATATCAAATCAGTCGCAAATGCATCGCTGGCTTTCAAGGAGGGCTCTTTAAATACCATTCTTGAAGAGCGCCATGACGTAGAGCGCGAAGAATACGTCGGCAGGAAGTTGATTCCACGTCCTGCAGGTTCACGGTAGAAAAGAGAGCGCAAATCGAATAGTGGGAAACCGCTACGAGTATTACATAACAAACTTACATACTTAGGTACATACAGATTATATCTACTAATACTATAATTTATGAAAACATGCGGTGATACCAATAAAGAACAAAACTTGAAAACTTTACATACGTAGCCAACGGTATTATTAATTAAACCAAAGGTCGTAAGTGCAAAAGCGTTTAGTGCGGGGTTAGTTAGCGCCCGTTGTCAGTTGCACACTGGCGCACCGCCAAATGACGTGTGCGCTTAACGCCGCTACTTGCGACCGTCGACGCGACGTCGCACGACGCACGCAGCGAATGAACATGAGCACTGCATATTCTAGTGCGGTTTTATTGGCTTTGAAAGTGGTGGACGCTTTTAAAAATAATAAAAAAGCAGAATGAACTATACAAATGTCGCGGTTTTGTTGGCTTGCAAAGAGGTGGGTAGTTGTCTACATAAGCTTGAAAACCAGAACACTTCAAAATTAGTGTAATGGGACTATGGGACATAACTCCTAAAATTCAAACATCTCTTAAAGTATATAAATCCTCCGTTACAACACAAGATGGCATACATTTTGTATCATATGCAGATCATTTAAAAACAAAAGTAGACCTATAATAGAACCTTGAGAAACGCCTAGCTTTACATAGGAGCCCGAACATTTTGATCTTTTTACTTATACTTGCTGTAGTCTATTTTATAAGAACTAAGCAGTTTAAGAGTTCTTCCCAGTATACCATAATGTTACAACAAACAAGCAAAAACACGGGGGCGTTCCATCCATAGGAGTCTTTAGGAGTTGCAATGCATCCTAATCTATATAGAATTCATTACCGATGTCCATCGGCGGCAGCGACCATTATAAAACATATATGTTCTACTCGTTTGTCACTTCCAATGAATTTTGGGTCTCGAGCATACCTATTGATCTAAACAATAACATATGCTTATATCATTTCAGTATTGAAAGGATCGATCGCCCCACCGGATCACGCCACGCGCGCTCGCCTACGTTGCTATGCGACAGCGATACGTCATTGACGATTTCGTAGAAGACGTTACAGACGCCGCGCCGCTATTTTCGACATAGCTACAAGAAATTATATGAAATGTAGGCGCCTACCATGGCAGTTCGTCGAACTGGTGCGTGTAAACGGTTGTTACGTCATGAAAATCAAAAGCGAAGGCTTACCTAAGCCGACTGATAGAACAAAAATCGGTACACACGTAGCTCAAAAGATTATAGGAGCATAAAAATGAACAGTGGCTAATAAAGGGCAATTATTTTATGCTACTGAGCCCAAGCGTGCTATAAACGATGTATGGTCTCTCCGTAGCTAATCATCAGAATCATCGTCCACCAAGCCGTGTTATAGAAAAATCGTCTCATTGACTCTGGAAAAAAACGATTTGCTAAATACTTTAAGGAGTAATTTATAAGTATATCTAAGCGAAAACTCGCTGACTGGCTGATTTGACTTTGATTGGCATGGTTACTCATAGCAAATACCGCCCAGAATTGAATTTTCGCCGACCATCAGGTGCAACTAACACAGCCGAATAGCTGGTAAAGAATTGTTGCCATAAAAAAAAGGAGTCACGCCAGATGTTACTATAGAAACGAAGTTGGTCAGTATAAGCTAGTTCATAATCTATGCATTTAACAAAACTGTAGACGAGCTCAATTCTGTACATTGAATAAAAAGTAAAAAAAAAAATTTTAGGGGTCTTAATATAAGTAACTCAAGCCAAAAAAAACATTTAGATTTTTTTTCTATCTGTTGTTCGTATTTACTGCAGAAACTAATGGACGGATTTTGACCAAACTTTTTTTGTTATATAGCTATTAGTCCTAGGCAACATATAGGCTCTAATTTATTGTAAAAATCAGAAAAAAAAATTGTGTGCTAACGAAGTCGCTGGTACAGCTAGATACACGTGACGGGCCATCCAATAACTTTATGGAAATATTTCGATGAGCTTCTAAAAACCTGTAATAAGGTATCAGTCAAAACCGGCGAAGGGTTGGCTACTATACGACTAGACTGTAACTATTCACTATCAAGTGACGTTATTGCTAGCTGATCTATAAAAATATTCCCATACTCGTATCACGACACGATCGGCTTAAAACAAAATCAATTGGAATTTTATCATTGCCTATCACTTATTCATGGAATTATCTCGTTTTTATAGGTAAATTTTATCATTGGTATTTGTTACAGTGGGCGCCAGCTCATAGCTTCTCGTTAGTTGTTATGTCAAATATTAATAGCTGATTTAAAATGATTTACAAGAAAGGTTACAAGTTACAACTGTGTAGGCGGTTCTAAACATTCAACTCCTTTTGCCGACCAATTGATTAACTACAGCAGAAAACATGCTACGGTGTCCCGCTGCGTTCACTTATAATGTTTGTGGTTTGAAAGTAGGAAACAATCTTAATATATTTCACCTCTTACATAACATATCAACCTGAAATATACTATGAACTACAAAAATATTCATAAATTAATATTATAAATGCGCTCTGTAACACTTCTACGCCTTAATTAAGCAACAAGTTTTTGATAATATTAATGATAATGACGGAGACTTTTAATAAAGAACAAAGGACGACCTGTGTGGTGCAACGGTCACGCCGCGCAAAGGTTTAAGGATTCCATCCTCGGCCGGACAGACAACCTTCGACAGAAACGAAAATTAATCATTCCGTATACATTACAAATACTCGTGAAGTTCAGCCGTTTGTAGTAAATATAAGAAATGTCGAAATTAGAACCGATTTAATAAACATAGGAAGAAGAAATTGCATGGGTTACCCGATTGGAGTAACTTCCTTTCACCGTAGGCCATGATATAAAATACGACAAAACAATAAACTACCGCTTCAAAATACAAATAATAATTAACAAGAACTGCCGCGCACGGTAACAGTCCGTTAGAATTTGGATACTCATACGCACACATACACTCATACCTATATAAAAAGCATAGCGACGACAAGTGACAATTTCTAAGATTTAGCCGAGCACAAGCCGTTTTAATGAATTTTGTTCCAATAATCAGATTTGAATAGTTATCTGTATCCTATAATCTACCGAATATTTAATTGGAAATATCAGAAACACATATTTCACAGAATTTTATCGCATTATCTTTATCTACATATAATCGAAATACCGCTGACTGACTCATCACGATATTTCTAAAACTTTCACCCGATGAGGGTTGAACTTTAGCGTGGTTACACATTTCATGGTGTAAATTTTAGGCAAACTGATAACGGATTTTAGGCAAACCCTATCTCAAATTGATTGTTCATCGACCGTCAGATACAACTAAAAATTCATTCACGGTAAACAACTATTGCCATGACAACGAAATCATTTCAGATGTTAACCATGCAGACGAAGTTGCCATATAAGCTAGTTATTAATACAAAGAAAATGATATGGTGTCATGGGACACTAGGTAGAAACGAAGCTCCTTCGGATTCGGACGCAATAACTTATGACATTTTTTAAAATGTGATCGCTTTCGTTTATTATTTAACATAAATGACACCTTATGGCATGTCTCATTATCAATGACATATATTTTTCTTCCGTTTTAGTCTCACATCATTTTCAGTTCGGTCGCCCAGCAAAATCCCTATATACCCAAGCCTGCCGTGAAGACTTCGTTTCAATAATTTAAATCGGTATAAAAGACTTAAAGGATTATCGCTGAAAAGACAAAAAAGATTCCGGCAAATTTCAGATACCATTTTTTTAAGTTGGATAAAAGAGATTGAAACTATTGTAACCAAATCACTCGTAGATACATTTATCAATTCTCAGAATGAATGCACCGATAACATTCATACCGCTATTGGGCGGGATTACATTAAGACGTTTACAAGAAAGTGTCTGAATAAATGTATACCTATTTTTACAGCACAGCAACAATACAATACAATATTCTTACAATTTAGTATGCAATAGGCGATCTTATCGCTCAGGTAGCGATCTCTTCCAGACTACCTAGCTTTAGAAAGCAAGAAATAAGAAGGATTGAAAGGAAATGTATGCAGAGATATGAAGTAGGGATTAGTAACAAGTGAGTAACGAGAATGCATACCTTATTTTAGTATTGTATTGTTGAGTATTGTTGATTCGGCTCTTAAGGCGGAACGGATACAAGTACACGGATGTAGTGTAGGGGGCTACCAACAAGTGTCTCGGAAGATACCACACCGCACACTTTAGTTTCTGAACTGAATAGTTGTTTATCGGCGCTGTGCACTTTTTTGTGATGGGTAAAATTGTTAAACTCGCGTCGTCTAAACCTGGCCGTAAGACGACGTAACATAGTAAGATTCTCCTACCAACTAGCAAACATCCAGTACAAACTAAGATCAACCATATTTTCTGAGTCATAAGGCGGTGCAAACCGAAAACATAAACTTGTCTTGTGAGACTAAACCGTAAAGATGTTGATACACTTGAGCATTCGCTTGTAATGAACATTGTATTCTACGAATAGCGAAGTCTGGTGCAAGTACTCGTATGAGAAATTGTTGATTGTTATTTACAGTTATTATTCAAACACCAGGAAAAGAGTTCATTTATTAAATTAGTTTGATTTTATATAATTGATTAAATTAGTTAAATAATAACGTTAATATTCAAGCTTTCAATTCTGCCGGAACTCCCGGAGTGCAACCCGTTGATTTTTTATATTTAACCAAGCGATAAGGCAGACAGGCCACCTGATAGAAAGCAAGATAGAAAGCATCCGTCGCCTATGGACATTTGCAACACCGGAGAAGTCGTCAATGATCGCCGGCTTTCAAGGAGAGCTCGTTTTACGTCTTTCTTAAAGAACTCGATGTCATAGCGCTCGGAGAATGCAGTACACGCGGATGGTTCTATAGGAGCGCCTTTGTGACTAACAAGGTCATATATTGCATTTCTGTGTAATATAATTAAGATTACATCTCAATTCCACATCCCATGTGCAAGTTTTATAATTTTGTCATGTAGTGATGATCCGTGTGACGCAACGGTCTCCAAACCGGTCCGCTACGCAAAGGATTTCGGGTTCGATCTCCAGAGATATCTGACTGATGAATTTAGATTTATGTATTAATTTTTTCGTACTGGTTATGGGTGTTTATGAATTGACACAGTAAAACGATACAGGGAATCGTAGCGAGCGCCTATGAGTATAGAGAGCGTTACTTATTCATGAATTTTTAGTCCGTAACTTTGTTCGCGTTAATTATCAAACAGGAGTTTAAGTAACAATGTACCGTTAGGCGGCATGGCTTGCTAGTCTGCCTGCCGCTAGATAGAATTGCCAGCGGTACTATTTAGATCAGTGTAGCCTGAAAACTATCTATTAGATTCAATCACCGCTACGACGATACCGCTTCCACCAAGCTTGCCTGGAAAAGAGCCGCAGCCACCTATATATACAAGCAACCAGCTCAGTCAACATTTGTAACGTAATTAGTCGCAGACGAATCGCTGCCCGAATTATGCGCGACGTGATACAATATGTGTTTATTTTGTCATCTAATTACCTATATGATATTATATCTATATGTTATTCCTGCACACGTAGCTGTTCAAAACGAAGAAGTAACAAATACACAAAAAAATCCTCGTTTATAATACGTACGCGTACCTCGTTTATAATAACCTGAGCAATAAATAAGTAGAGTCTGTTATTTATACATATATTTATGCATATTAAGCATGTCGTATAATAAGGTTGTGCGTACAACTATATTAACACTAACTGACCTAGCAAACGTTGTTCTGCCTTAAAAAAAGACGAATCCGACTGGTGCGCCATCTACCGGGTTCAATTGTGTTTTCAAACCACCCAGGAACCCATTGGAATATACGTACAAAATTTCAAAAAAATCTGGAAGTCGACTGCAGCGCCATCTACCGAGTCCAATTATGAATCTAAACCATTCTCGTATCCACTTTAAAGCACTCAAACAATTTTATTAAAATCGTTAGGTTAAGTATAAAAAAATT
>DWKQ01000011.1:0-10395 GCA_018249995.1 Dyscophellus porcius | reverse complement strand
CTCACCTTGGTAATTTGATGCTCCATTTCTGAGTGCCTTGATACCGAACAACGGCCTCCCGTCGGCGTCCAAGGGTCCCGGACCGTAGCTCGACGTGATTACATCAATCGGCTTAGAGATGACCTTCGAAGGACTGAGAGCCCTATATTTAGGTTTATCAGCATCCATCTTTTTGGTACTGAACGTACGCGTCTCAGATGTAATTTTCTTCAGATTTCTATTCGTTACCCACGATGGTTTTTCTTCCTGTTGCTGCTTTTGGGGTATTTTCTTTTCAATATCGAAGACAGTTTTGACTAGTGTTTCCTTTTTACTCACAGTATCTGATTTTTGACGCTTGAACTCTGGTGTCGCCGTTCTTTCTGGACTCTGAGGTTTGCGTTCTGGACTTTGAGGCTTACGTTCTGGGCTACGTGGCTTGCGTTCAGGACTTTGAGAGTTCCGCTCTGGACTATGAATTTTGCGTTCTGGGCTAGGAGCGATTCGTTCTGGGCTGCGTTTTTTTTCAGGCGAAGGTGAACGTTTGCCATTTAAGTGTACAATCTCCAAGGTGTCTTTTGAAGAGGTCCGCTCGGATACACTTTTTGACACGGTCGTGGTTTGCTTTGACTCCACGACACGATGTTCTGTTACTCGCTTGTTCTTCTCATCGACTATCTTTTTTGTTTTTGTATCAGAAAATCTTAATTTATCCGATTCATTCAATCCTACTTTCTTCATGTAAGCTGAAGCATACTCATTAAATCGATTTGCTTTTGATTTAGAAGTTGTTGTCTTAGTAGGCGAAAGAGGTCTCGTTTTCTTTTCGGGACTTTGCTGGCGAACTGGGCTTTTTGGGATCGTTCTTAAGGTGGCCTTTTCAGGGCTATGAGGCCTCTGACGTTTATCACTTAATGTTTTACTTGGTTCTTTACCGTGACCATTTAACATTGGTTTTGTTGGCCCTTTGTGTTCCATTCTGTCAGGTGAAGGCTTAGTTGGTTGGTCTGTAACTATATTTTTTTGGGGAGTCAACTTAGGTTGCCTGTCTGGAGAGAAAGTCTTGTGTGGTGAGGATTTAACCTGTCTTTCGGGTGATTTTGTCGGTGGACGGTCTGGAGACCTGGGTTTTATGATCCTTGTAGTAATCAGTTTAGAAGTTCTTGAAAAGGTAGACGAATCAATTTGGTCAGTTTCCAATTTCTTCTTGGCAACTCGTATTTGGGCCCTTATACGTCTTCTTTGCTCGTAGCCCACGACCTTTTCCAACTGAAAAGTAGACCATAGTCAATATAAGTACAAATATAGAAAAAATATAAAAGCTGAAACTACAATTATGTAAAGTTTTTTACTGACCATTTGTTCCAGAAGGTCCAAGTCGAAAATGTCTTCTATACAGGGCTGGTGATGTTCTACGCTGCTGCGCCGGCGTTCACTGCTGACAGTAGATCTTTCCACGCTTGTTCTTCGTAATTCTACACCAAACTTTCCACTGCCGCGTCTACTGCTAACCTCCGTGTCAGTTGTGTCTATGGTTCTTGATTCTTCTTTTATTTGACTAGTTTTGGTTGGTCGCAAGTATCCAGGAACTTTGTCATGTGGTTTATCGGGCTTATCAGGATCGGGTCGTACTTGCTTAGGAGGTTCGGCATGTTCTGTAGCAGGATAACGAGACAAAAGAGTTTTAGTTGTTGTTGTTGTTGTTTCAGTTACTTGACGTAATGGTGATTTAGCCCTAGAAATATCAGGCGAATGCGTTCTGAAATGCGCTGGGCTACTGCGAATTTTCTCGTCTTTATCACGTATTGTTTGCTGAATTAAATTAACCGTACTATGTATAGAATCATCTTTTAATCCCGTAACGAGAACAGGTACATCTTGATCAGTATCAAGATTTGATAAATTAACAGAACTGTCTTCTATAGAAGGATGCAAGATAGTCGTAGAGTCGATCTTAGGCGATTTTTTAATAACGCCTATATCTGTTAACTTCGTTGTTTTTGTCTTGCTTGTAATATCTTTTGTTTTCTGTGTAGTAGATGCAATGTTTTCAAATAATGCTTTAGCTTTTTTAACTGCTTCACTACTACGCATAGAAGTTATTTTAACCGACGGACTTTGATTAGTTATTTTTACGTTAGTACTAGCATAATCCTTGATTTTTGTTTGTGATGCTGTATTTTCTTTTACAGAATAGTCTTGATTTTGGTGCTCATTATGGTATTGAGGATATTTATCTGATTTAATATCGATATTATCGCTCGTGTCTTTGATAACTATATTCTCATCATCGGTGTCATTGACAATTTTTTTCATAATTTTGTCATGTTCTTCTTTTATTCGTTTTTCTTTTTCTTCTACTTCGTGTGTCTCATTTAAAAACTGTTCAGCTGTTTTGACGAATTTGTTAACTTTATCAGAGACGCTTAATAGACAATCATCACTTTTTAAAGAATCATCAATATCACTGAAATCAGGACGTTCGATTTTTTGCACAGTTTTTGGTTTAGATACTTTCACATTTTCAGCTGTTTCGACAAATAAATGTGCTTTATCATTAACACTTAACTTGGTATAATCATCTTGATAAATTGTATTTTTATCGTACTCGTCAACAATATTTCGTGAAGGACTTTTATTATCTTTTGTGCTACGCGGGCCCTTTGCAAATTTGTTTACCTTCTCTGAAACAGATAGTAAACATTCGTCTGATTTTATGTCCTCAGAATCGAAGTCTGATTGAACTTTCCTTTCCACATCCTTAAATCGACCCTTATTATCTGTAGTTATGTTTGTCGCATCTATTTTACTACTAAATTTTGATACTTTGTCAGTGATATTAGGTAGATAGTTATCAGTATAATCCACTTCCGTCCGTTTAACGAACAATTCATCGTCCTCGCATATCTCAACGATGTCATCCACAATAGATTCAGATTCATGTATGGTATGGTAAGTACGTTTATTAATATCGTCATCTGGTTCATTTACTTCATCTGGAAATCTAGGAGTACCAACGTCTTCTAAGAAGCCAATAGGCGTGGGGCAAATTCTGTCTGGAGAATTTTCTCTAGAAGATTTTGCTTGTTGGACGTCAATGATAACGTCATCGTCCACTGTAGAAGTATTTAACGCTGTTGCAGACTTAGGTTTGCTTGTTGGGAACTTTGTGTGAGATTCTTTTGTTTGAGATTTTGGTACTTTTGTAACAGTAGCAGTTTGTTTTACGACTCTATTTGTGGACATATCGCACACTTGTATTTCGGGCTTTGACTTTATTCTCTGTGACGACATTTTCTTCGTCTTGAGAGTAATGTCGCTAGTTGTTCTAATGACTTTAGAATCTGTATCTTTTTTAGGATTCATGTTTTCCTTATTTATACCTTTTGGAATTGATACTTGTTTTGGCTCGGGTTCAACTGTTTTATGAACAGTACTTGTAACAGGTTTTGAAGTAATTTTATTCGTAGTTATTTTCGAGAAACTGTTCTGTTTTATAGTACTGACTGTTTTTTTGGAATCCGTTGGATTTTTTTCTATTACTTTGTCAGTTCTTGTAGGTGACGTAGAGCTAGGTGACGGTTTTCGTATATGCGATGGAATTGAATCTCTTGTCTTGGTAATATTCGCTTTTGGTATTTGTGGAGACTGCGGCCTGTCAACAGCTGCAGCAGGCTTTTTGGGTGAAATACTACGTAATTTAGAAGGTGATTCCGGGCTATCAGGTTTAGAATGTGTAGTCGTTTTCTTAGTGGGAGAAACATTTCTTGATGGAGGTTTGCTGGAAACTTTGGGCTCTTTTTGTTTTTCATTTTTAGTTTTATCCATATGAATGATGTCATCTTTACTTACAATCTCTTTTTTGGTTGTTTCAACAACAGTCTCGTTTACTATTTTTTGTATATTGATCGAGGTCGTGGGACTCTCAGTAGCAAAATTTATATCCTGTAAAGTAGTTGGTTTTTTGTTTGTTTTAACCGGACTTTTTTCCCGGCTAGGTGATCTACTTCTTTGATCCGGAGAAAGATTTCTTAAAGATTTTTTGACTTTGTTTAATACTTCTCGCTCTCTTTCTGACTCAATTAATTCTGTATTAAAATCATTTATCTTAATAGTTCTACTAGTGCTGTTGACGTTTTCAAAATTATCTGTCGATTTCTTCAGTACAGCTGATTCCTTAGAAATTTTACGATTTGGAGATATGGAAGATCGTGGTGTTATAAATTCGTCCTCGATTACGTCTGTAACAGTATTCTCTTGAATATTTTCGGTAGTTTGGGTTGAATCATACTCTGTAGAAGTTATCGCGACATTCGTTTTAGAATATGTGCGTTTGGGTGAAGGTTCCTTAGAATATTGTTTACCAATATCACTTTTGGTTCCGAAGGGTGTAGCTGTTGAGGCAGAATTGAACTTTTCTTTAGGGTTTGTCTTTGATTTAACAAGACCTTCTTGTTTTTGCGTTGCGGGCTTGTCTAATGAATCAAACTGTTTATTTTGTAAGTTGAGTTTATCGTTTATTTGTTGATCAGGGTTTCTTGGATGATTTTCTTTAGGATTAACTTCGTCTTCGGTAAACGATTTATTGTGGGACGGATTAGGCATGGAATTCGGCCTCTTAGCGGAAGGTTGCTCTTTTGATTTCCTCTCTGGACTCTGGCGAGATATTTGTTTGTTGTCTATTTTTGTAACTGTTTGTTTCTTTGTTGCTTCATTTTTTTCAGTGCTAACAGTGGATGATTCTTTGGAACTAACATCAACGTTATGTTTTAAATTTGTAACATTGTCATTAAGCTTAGTTGGAGATGCCTCCCTCGATAATTTGTCTGGTTTTTTGTCTTCTTTTGGTTGAACAGGTACGGCAGATTCAATAATATCTCTTTCTTCACGTTCTTGTTTCAAAAACTCTGTTACTGTTGAAGTGAAATTGGTTTTTGATTCTTTGCGTAGCATTTCTTCATACGGTGCTGGACTACGGCAAGGTGACACACTTGGTGAGCTGGTATTAGAATCAAGGTTATTGATAAACGACTTTTCCTCATTAACCAACGTAGTTGTTTCAGTGGTTGGCTCATCAGACATGCCAAGAATCTTTCGGCACCGCTCTTCGTATGTTTCTCGCCTTTCAAGTGGTGGTTTTGGTTTCGGTGATGGTTTGGACGATGTATCTTTTTTATTCTCAGGAAAATCTTTAGACTCAACCATAGGTGATACAGAAAAACTAGATGGAGGTTTCTCAGTAGGTGAGACCTGATTGTTATCAACAGATGGTTTTTTCAAAGAACTTTTTCTTGGAAGACTATCTTTAATCGACCTTTTTTCCGGTGAAGGGGATCTGCAAGGTATTTTAGATGGAGACTTTGATCTATTTAATTTTACATTTTCGGGATTTTCATTGGTTTTTATATCTTCGTTACTGTTCACGTTACGTACTTCTTGTTCATCTGAATCAGTTAATGATGTCTTTTCAGGACGAGGAGAACTGAAATATACAAATCCACTAACTGATGTTGTTGGAGAGCTTTGACCAGTTGAAGGTTCTGTTTCCGCAACTTTAGGTTTCCTAGTAGGACTCGTAGATGGAGTCACAAGTTGCTTAGGACGTTGTTTTGTGGAGGTATTTTTATTGTTTACCTCAACTTTTCGCTCTACATTCAGAAAATCTGATGTTTGCTGATGTTTTGTATCTTTATTAGGAGTAGGCGATATAGGAGAGACTGTTGATTTCTTCGATTTGTCATAAGTACCATATTTAGTTGGTGAAGGCTCTCGGCTTGGGATATCTTTCCCATTGTCTGTTACAACAGTACTTTGATGCTCTTTTGTCTCTGTCAACTGATTCGATTTAAATGTTTTAGTACTAAAATCAATGCTTTCCTTTTTCTCGTAAGTATCATAACGGGTGTCTCTTAACTGATCTTTCTGAGGAGAAGGCGACCGTGAGTTATTTAATATTGGATGAGATTTATTTGTTGTTTCAGGTCTTACAAAGTCAGTGGTATCTTTTGTAGGACTTTTCCTTATTTCAGTTTGACACTGTGTAGTTTCAGATTTTTTAACTGACTCCTTTCTATTAGGTGATAAGTCTTTTATATTACGCTCGATTCCACTCGGAGTCTCCTTTCTAGGTTTAGATCTATTATCAAGCATTGTAGTCGTAAGATCTTCTTGAACAGGAGTTTTTTTGGACGGAGAAGATTCTCTAGAAGGATATTTGTTTGGACTACTTGACTTCATAGGGCGGCTTACATTGCTCGGTGACGTATTTCTTTTAGAGCCAGGAATATGTTCGCTTGGAGAAGATGGTCTCATAGAATGCTTATCGGGACTTTGTGAACCTTTTTTCAAAGTTATTTTAGACGTATCGGAACGAACAGATGAACTAGTAACGTTTTCTGATATATACATAGATGAAAAATTATTACTTTGACGTTTATCTGGACTAGGCGAATCTTTTCTCAACGATGATCGTGGAGAAGTAGAACGTGAGCTATGGCGATTGAAATGTGGTGAGTCATCATTCTTTGTTGGAGACGAATCTCTTAAGGGACTGTCTTTCTCAACATTTTTTTTATGATCTTCGTATGATGGTGGCTTTTGAGATTGAGTAACATTAACATCTTTTACTGGACTTTTTCTTGGCGGCGACACAGATGGTCGAGTTTGATGTTTCTCAGGACTTTGTGATTTATTTCGCAGCAATGGATTTACTACAGAAAAAGGCGATTCGGGGTACTCAGAGTTTGCTATATATTCTTTTTCATTAGCAACCGGTGAATCAGGACTGGGGGACTGTTTAACTAGTGATGGACATATTTTAGGAGAATTTGGTTTGACATCCACAGTATTATCAATCAGATGTTTCAAATTCTTAGTAGTAGTAGAAGTCTGACGTAATGTTTTCGACATGTCTTCATCAGTACGAGTGTACATTTTCGTTTCCTCGTCGATGAATTTGTAGTGATCTTCTTTAACTTTAATGATATTTGGTTCAAGTGGACTTTTGTGTTTGGTTGGTGATTTATCGTCCGGTCCTTTAATCGGAGAAGTTGTATCACTATGTGATTTAGGTTTGCTAGCAGCAGTAGGTCTCATGTATCCTGGTGTTCTATCTGGATTATTATCTGAAACATTTGGTGACGTTTTTTCTGGTAAATATTGATCTTCGGGTCCTTTTTTGTCTGGAGATCTTACAGATTTTGAAGGAGAAGGATTGCGTGGATATTTTGGTACACTTTCAGTGTTAATATTATCATTATAATTTTGTTCTGGCTTTCTGTCTGGACTCTTTTTAGATCTTGCAGGAGATACAGTTTCTCGGAAACCCCCAGGAGACTTTTTCTCTGGAATCGAACGGTCTGGGGAATGGCGAGTGTAATGATCGGTAAGACCTGATTTTTCAGTATGAATATTTCTGTCAGGGCTAGGACTAAATCGTGTAGGTGTTAACCTGCCTACTTGGCTATCACGTGGTTTTACTGGAGAGCTAGTGCGCGGCTGATTTGCAGTACCATCAAATCGCTGAGGTTTTCTATCAGGACTATAGCGCGATTTATCGGATGGGCTTTGTGGTCTTTTTTCCGGGCTCATACTTGCTCTGGTGCGATAACCGACCTCATGTTTTCTATCAGGACTGTATGAAGGTCTTGTTGGAGATCTTGGATGTGGAGGACGTCTCTCTGGGCTGGTATGTGTACGAACTTTTGTTTCAGTAACAGAGTGTGTCGAATGAGTGCTGGAATATCTATCTGAAATCGTTCGAGTAGGAGAATATCTGTCTACTTTACTAGGACTTCCACCGCGACTATGCGACTTCCTGTAAGTCTTATCAGGGCTTACACTACTTCTTAAAGAAGAATTGCTAGACCTAAATGTTTTACTTCCCGGTGATGAAGCTCTAGTTGAGGGTCTTGTTGGAGTATCAGAGCGTAGAGTGCTTGCCCAAGCCTGATGTGATGGGCTCCAATCATTACTAATTTTTTTCTGTGAAAAGTCGGCTTGGTAAGTTGTTTGATACTGATCTGAGATAACTTTACGTTCAACTACTTCTTCACGTTTATTGTCTCGTGTGATGTTATGAATTCGTTCTTCCTTGTCTGTTAATAACACTTGGGTCTCTTTGACATTACGATGTATGTCTTGATTTTCATGTGATGAAACAACCTCGTGATGGTTTACATCGTTAATATAATTTTCATATCTTTGATTATCAGTACGGTGTTGTTTTGTTTGCGTTAAATCATCGTTTTTATTTTTCACATTGTCTACATTACGATTCTTTTTGAAGTCGAAATCGTCCATCACTCTCTGTGTGTCCACTATGTTGTTAGTATTATTATCAATAGTTTCTCGAGTTGATTGTGATGACTCGTTCACGTGCGAGTGCTTTTGTGTTGATGTATATGACGAAGATTTACTTTCGCTTTTAATTTGTTGCGAATGTTGTTCAGATCGGCTACTTTGCACAACGGGTGCGCGAAATTCGCGCCGAGTGCTAGTTACTTTCGTGCCGTCAGGTAATCGTCTCGTCTCTACCACTACTTTCGTATTGTCATCAGGATATTCAATTTTTCTAGAGACGACTTCGCCATGTTCATAATCACTTCTCAAATTTTGTTCATAATCATTATTTTGTGTAATCCGTCTTGTAGTCACTTCCTCGTTACGATTAATATCGTGAGAAGTTTGTCGAGATAGGTCATAGTCATTATTAGTTACAAATGGCACTGTTTCGTTGGTCGAGGAAATTTTTTGGAACTTTGAAGTAGATGTCGACGAGCTGGTTGTCGACGAAAACTGAGTTCCATCGTCCGTCTTGCGCACTACCTGCTCATGAGCGGCGGTATTTGAAGTACTTTCATTTCGTTTAAGACTAGTATTGCCATCGTCATACTCAGTGACTGCTTGTTTATGTTGATCAATGGCTGCGAATTGTCCCCTCCCACCTTCCACATCATATCTGCCCTCAATGTTAGCTTGAACGGACTTTACGTGAGTGTGACCGTCGTCAGTTGTCCTGTTTTCGGATTCGACGTTCCACCCGGCGTTCGATAACTCCTTCAGATCTGTAAAGGATTGACACTCGTCAACTGGGGCATATGATTGCTCGGGCTGTTGTTACTGGTTAATAGGCGTTAGTTCGGTTAGGTTAAAGTCGATGTAGACGTGCAGTAAGCACCTTGGCCGCGGTACGAGAACTCCTTAGGCGGGGAACCCGCGTCGCGCACTTCCTTACTCTTCATCGACTGGAAGCTCTGGTCCGCGAAAGACTTCACATGTCCCTGCGTTGATGTGAACTCACAACCTGTAGAAATGTTTATAACTACTCTAACAGTTTCTATTCAACACAACATTGTAATTTTCGCTGAAATAAAAATGATAAATATTACGTATCACCTATGTTTTATGTAATGAACAAATGAAAGTGATAAACATGATAGACTAAAGGAAATGTTAGGCAATTGAATTTTAAAAGAATTTTAGAATTTAATTTCTGTATGACCACAGTTGATTACTACTTTGATGTTGATTTTTATTTTCATGGCTGATTTGTTTTGAAAAATCACGTGACGAAAGTTATTTTCATGATGGTTGCCTCTAACATGCTTACAACAATTGGACAAAATATATTGTATATTTCTGGCAGCCGAATTGTGTGTATTACTTTCATTTAAATATTTTTTTTTAATTAAAAGTTTCTAGCATCTGTACATACAATTTAATCCATCATCACCTACAACTATAACGATCAATCCATGCAGCATCGCTGCAGTTTATATTAAGTAAAACATAGTTGTCGCTGTGTACAATCTGTAATCGCTGTGTATCACTATTTTTCTCTCTCTTATGTTTGCATGCTTGTATAATTAATGCATGCACCCACGTTTGTTCGGACAGGACAGGGGGTATTGGAGCCAGTCGTACCTTTCCCCTCCGCGCCGGGCTCCGGCGAGTAGAGGTTGCGCAGGCGCTCCTCTCGTAGCCGGTACATGTGTGCGCGGATCTCTTTCTTACGGGAAAAGTCCTCCGTCTGTTGCCACTGGAAATATCATCAATTATTTTAGTAAAAATGTGGATGATCGCCTACTATGATTTCATAGTTAAGCTATATTGAAAAATTATAAAATTATGATATCTTATAAAACATACTGCCGTATTTAAAGATGATTATAATCATAAAATAAATTACTTATATATCGAAGTCATCTTAACTCAAAACTGTTCAACAGCTGGTTTCCTTTTAGAATGAGAAGGATTAGGCCATAGTCTTCCGCGCTGGCCAACTGGTAAATTTCACACAACTTCAAGAACTTTATGGAGAACTTTCAGCCATGCAGATATGTTAACGATGTTTTGCTTTACTAATAAGGCAAATACTAATTCATTTCTAATACACACGCAGTAGCGTCTCCTGTG
>DWKQ01000010.1:0-10426 GCA_018249995.1 Dyscophellus porcius | reverse complement strand
TGTTATTCTCGAATGATGGTTGCAAAGCCTTTGAAGGTATTTGTTGTCCATCAATGTATAAACAAAATGTGTTCATAACAATACAGTTAGTAACAAAACATTTTAATCTGTATAGCGTTATCAGACTGCTTAACTAAACTTTGAACACTAACAATGTGTCTTGATAAGAAACAGATAACAAAATAAATTAGTCATGTCCATTAGAAGCTCCCGTATCTCAAGCGATAAGTATACAAAAAATATTTGACTATTGATAAGACTGTACTATAAAATCCGGAAGAGAGAAACGAATGCTAACAGTTTCGTGCAATACTCTGTGAAGTGAAAGTTTAAGAGTCAATTCAATAAGTGTTCATCATTTTCAACAATGGAGGTATGTTATTTTTAATATTATGCTTACTTTTATTTATACTTTGATTTTATTCATACTTTGATTTTATTTTTTCTTACTGTTGTAGAATTTTATGAAGAAAATATATTTAAACAATACTATTATGCATTGTCTGTTGTAGAATATTTATGAAGAAAATACGTTCAAACAATACTATTATGCATTGTCTGATGAAGAAGCTACACAAGAAATAAGACCAATAAATAAGGGATTAAAAAGACAAAGATCTAACGAGAGCCTCGATTCAATATTTGAAGTTTCTAATAAAAGCAAAAGTAAAAAACTATCATCAACCGTATCGCGAGCTCATAAAGATGGTGGAACTGCCTATATTTCAACGAATGCAGATGATGGAGCAACACATTTATTAAAAATTGAAGTATATGATTTAAAAAAACTGGCAAACGTACAATCTAACCAACATTGGAAACATTCTAATATGAGAATAAAATATTATTGTGACGAAAAGGATAAAAGCTACAAGGATATCAATAATATTATATATAACATCAGTAAACAAATATCAAAAGCAGAGAATTGCAAGAGATATTTTTTTAACAATATATAATATGATTAACAACCTGCTGATTATATAATGATAGTCATTAATTTAAGGATTATGATAAGTATTGTTAATGAGTGTACATATTATTGTCTGCTTAGAATATAAAAACTACAGTACATTCTCCACATCCCTATCATTTGGCCTCTCATTTTCTAACATAAACGACATTGCCAGCTTTTGAGATCTTTGCAATGACTACTCAAGAAATTTGTTGCTCAAACATCAACGAAAATGAAGTCAATGCTGAAATTGAAATATGTAAAAAGATAGAAGATAACACCCTTGAAGATTCACGATACGATGATGAGTTGATTGACATTTGCTGTTTGCTGGAAAATCCTACTATGTACGTATACATTAATTTATTATGCATTTTGATAGCTTTATTAGTATTGGAACAAAAATTATAATTACATTTTATTTACAGCCAAGCACATCAAGTCGGAGGCACGTCAAAAAGAGGTTACGAGGGTGCTGACAGTCTCAAGATGAAGAGAACAAAATTTAATGAAGGTGCATCTACTTCTTCGCCTAGGACCAATTTAAGAAATATAGAAAAAGTTATGTGTGATGTTTGTCAACGACATGTAAGTAAAACATATTTTGCCAATCATCTTAAGAGCAACTTACATAAAAATAATGTTTTTAAATCACATAAAACCCAACCTAATGTGTCAGTTATAAATTGTGCTTTCGGACAAAGATTAGTTTCTTATAAAATCGAAGGTAAATTAAACGAATTCTCTGATATGTTTAAAACACCGGAGTTGTTTTTTAATTCAATACAAGATGATATTTTGTTATTGCTTGAGGAGTCAATTAAAAAACAAGTTATATTTAAAGTTAATTTTATATTACATGCAAGCTTTACTCAACAAACGAAAAATCTTATGAACTCTTTTGACTTTCAGACATCTAATTATACCATTTGTCAAGGCGATGATCTAAATATATATTTATCCACACTAGTTGATACGTTAACAAATAAAATCAGTCATTTTGAGAAAAAAGACAGTGGTTGGAGTTTAATGCAAGTAAAACATTTAGAAATGAATATTAATAAATTTAATCCTCTCCGTGGTACTTCTTATATAGATCTTCCTAACGATATTAAATTAAAGAAAGCTGTTATTAATGTAAAAAATGTCGATGTAATGTGCTGTAAATGGGCATTGCTTTCTGCCTTATACCCCGTTACTAATAATTCCAACAGAGTTTCATCTTACATCAAACATTCAAATAAACTAAATTTTAATGGTATTTCTTTCCCAGTAAAACTAACCGATATACCAAAAATAGAAAAATTAAATAATATTAGTATAAATGTATTTGGACTACAATATAAAAGGGATACAAAAAATCATGAATTAATAGGTCCCTTGGTTATGACAAAGTGTCGCAAAATTACTCACATAAATTTATTATACTTAAGAGATGGTTCAAAAGCTCATTTTTGTTATATAAAAAATATCTCCAGATTAGTTAGCAGTCAAATTTTTAACCAACAACATGCAATTTATCTATGTGATGGTTGTTTATTACATTTTCCAACTCAAAAACGATTAGATGACCATCAACAAAATGATTGTGCTCATATTAAAACCGATTTGCCAGATGGTCAAAATTCACTCAGAGATTGGTTTGGTAAACCAACTGCAAACAATAAAATAAAATTTGGAAACTTTAATAATAAACTAAAAATACCATTTGTTATATATGCTGATTTCGAGGCATTTTTGAATCCAATTAATTTATGTTCAAATGATCCATCTAATTCTTATACTGAAAATATTCAAAAGCACGAAGTGTATAGTTTTGGTTATTATATAAAATGTTCATATGATGACACTTTATCGAAATATGAAACATATAGTGGATCAAATTGTGCAACTGAATTTATGAAACGTTTATATGAAGATATTAAATTAATATGTAACAATAATAATTTGCCAACGCGATCCAAGCCTCTGTCTCGTGAAGATGAGGATAAAATAACTAACTGTGATATTTGTCATATATGTGAAACGAACTTGAATGAAGATAAACATTTACATTTTGATTTTCATACCGGTAACTTTCGAGGTGTAGCACATGAACTATGCATACAAAAATTTAAAACCCCACGTCATATTCCAATTTTTTTACATAACCTCAGTAATTACGATTCTCATTTTATTGTTCATGCTCTAAATTTTGTGGATGGTGAAGTAAATATAATTCCCCAAAATAAAGAGAAATATATTTCTTTTTCCAAAACAATAAAAATAAATAATCACCAAGTGATTTTGAGATTTGTAGATTCATTTAAATTTCTATCGTGTAGTCTTGATCAATTAGCTAAAAATCTGGACGATGAAAATTTTCATGACTTAAAAAGAAACTATCCTTGTAATGAAGATTTTAACCGACTAAGAAGGAAAGGAATATATCCTTATGAATTTATGACTTCTTATGATTCATTAAAACTTTGTTCACTTCCAACTCAAAATGAATTCTATAGCTCTTTGACAGATTCTCACGTTTCCAATGAAGATTATAATCGTGCTAAAGATGTTTGGAAACATTTTCATTGTAGCAATATGTTAGATTATTCAGACTTATATCTTAAAACTGACGTTTTACTCTTAACCGATGTCTTTGAAAATTTTAGAGAAATTTGTTTAAAAACTTATGGATTAGATCCTGCTCACTATTATACTGCTCCGGGTTTGAGCTGGGATGCTATGTTAAAATACACTCAAATTGAACTGGAACTACTAACAGATTATGAACAAATAGCATTTTTTAGGGCTGGTATTAGAGGGGGTGTTTCTCAGTGTAGCAATCGTTATGCAAAAGCTAACAATCAGTTTATGGATGACTACGATGCAGATAAACCTAACTCATATCTAATATATTTAGATGCAAACAATTTGTATGGTTGGGCTATGTCTCAATTTTTACCCACTGGAGGTTTTGAATGGGTAAACCCTGAGACCAACTTTAATGTATCTGATACATCAGATATTGGTTACGTTTTGGAAGTTGATTTAAAATATCCTGATGATCTCCATGATTTGCATTCTGACTTACCACTATGTCCGGAAAATATATGCATTGCTAATTCAAAAGATGTAAAATTAATTTCAAATCTAAATGATAAAATTAAATATAAAATACATTACAAAAACCTTAAACAATGTCTTAGTATGGGAATGAAGATAACCAAAATCCATAGGATACTAAAATTTAAGCAAAGTCCTTGGTTAGGAAAGTATATAGATTTAAACACAAATATGCGAACAATAGCAAAGTCTGATTTTGAAAAAGATTTTTATAAACTAATGAATAATTCTATATTTGGCAAAACTATGGAGAATATAGAAAAACGAGTAAATGTTAAGTTGTTAACACACTGGGAAAATAGAGGTAAAATTTTAGGTGTGAACGACTACGTTGCTAGACCAGATTTTAAAAATTTAGCTATATTTACATCAGACCTGGTAGCAGTACAAATGCTAAAGTCTAAACTTAATTATAATAAACCAATATATTTAGGATTTTGCATTTTAGATATTTCAAAGACCCTTATGTACGATTTCCATTACAACTACATGATTCCTAAATTTCGAAACAAAAATAAATTATTGTATACGGATACAGATAGCTTAATATACCAAATTTTTACAAACAATTTTTATGAAGATATAAAACCTGACCTTAAGATGCATTTCGATACTTCTGATTATCCATCTGACAACATTTACGGTTATCCACAAATGAATAAAAAGAAAATAGGTTTTTTCAAGGATGAAAATAATGGAAAAATATTCAGAGAATTTGTGGGTCTACGATCTAAAATGTATGCAATGGACGTTGAAAACAAATTTGTTGCAAAGGCTAAAGGTGTTAGTAAATGTGTCACTAAAAATATGCAAATGCATAACTATAAAGCATGTCTGTTTAACAAAAATATTCATTTCGGAACAATGTTAACATTTAAATCTATTAAACATACAATTTATACACAAAAAATAAATAAAAAATGTTTATCATATAATGACACTAAGAGGCATATTTTACCTAACGATATTGACACATTAGCTTGGGGTCATTACAAAATTAGATAACAATGGAAAGATATTGGTTTACTTACAAATATAGTTAATATAATACTTTGAACTGTATCTTATCTTAATTGTGTATATTAAAGTATTTAGTTTTAAGAAATTTGATAGTTATAAATGTATATTGTAATCTAAATTATTATCATTCTAAAATAAAAAGTTGTGCAGTCTACTCGTTTTGACAATGTTTCATTTTATTCACCCCTTTACTGCAATAGTTGCTGGTCCAAGTGGATGTGGAAAGTCACAATTCGTTACAAACTTCCTGAAATATGTAACAGATATTTGTAGTACGAGTTTCGATCAAGTTACTTGGTGTTTTGATGAAATGCAACCTTTATACAACTTGAAACTTGTTAATTACCATCAAGGTATGCCAGATCTTAGTATGTTTGACGGCAAAAGTCCTCAGCTTGTTATCATTGATGATCTTATGAGAGAATCAGATGGTCGCATCGTCGACATTTTTACAAAAGGAAGTCATCATAGAAATTTGAGTGTGTTTTATATAACTCAAAATTTGTTTCATCAAGGTAGAGGCCAAAGGGACATTTCTTTAAACTCGAGTTATATAATATATTTTAAAAATCCACGGGACAAAACACAAATTCGTCACTTAGCGAGACAAGTATCACCTGAAAATACTAAATTCATGGAAGATTCTTATAAAGATGCAACTAAAGAACCGCATGGATATTTGATGATAGATTTAAAACAAAATACTAGTGATATGTGTAGATTAAAAACAAAAATATTTCCTTCTGACTGTTACTGTACTGTGTACATACCTACAAAAGGGTTTAAATATGCAAAACATCAAGAAATTTCCATCATTTATAAATAATGTCTCGAACCTTGAAGACACATAAAACATTTCTAGAAGCTCTTCATATTCTTAAACCAAAATATCAAAAAGCACTCTTAAAATCCTGTACAGAACAAGAGATAAATTGTATTTGTGAATGTGTCTATAACGTTTTACAAGGTAAAATACCTCTCGAAGAAAATGAAAAAAATAAATTAAAGAAATACAAACACCTACTTCGACAACTGGTGCGTAAAACTACAAACAAACTCCGTAAAAATATTATAATTCAAAAAGGGGGATCATTCTTACCAATAATATTAGGTTCAGTTCTGAGTGCACTAGTAAATAGCCTTATATAATCATGGAACACGCTAAGAAAATGTTACTTATCGATCCAAGTTTAATAGAAAAAATTAATCAACAAAAAAAAATTACAGACAGTCCCATGTCTAGACTGGACACTGAAATGCAAAATATACTAAAAAGTAATATTGAAGATAGAAAGAAGTGTATTCTTTACTTACAAATTTTACAACGGTACCTACACCATACTCAAGAAGATCGGAAGCCTTTTGAGTTACCTATTCTTTCAAATTTTCCTGATGTTAATACAGATACTGATATGGAGAATATCAAAATAAAGAGTGACATTAACAACCTGGATTTTAATACTCACAATAAATGTAATTTAAAAAAAGATTTCGATGATATAAAACTGCCGACAGAAGCTAAGACTAATATAGTTGCTGAACAGACTCCAAAGCGAACCATAGTTGAAATAAAGGAACATGAAAAGATTGACTCACCAACTTATACACCAACACAAATATTGAGAGTAATACCTAAAACATATTTAAGGAAAGGTGAGCTGTTGCTAGGGTCATTATCTGATCACAAAGATAGAATTCATTGGAATAACGAGGGCACTGTATTCATAGACAAAGTGAAAATTCCTGGAAGTAATATCATAGACTTAGTGAGTGATTTTATAAGACCAAGTAGAAAAGTTGATCCAATAGGATGGCAACAATTTGCAACTGTATTAAAAGAAATTAATGTACCACTTACTTACCTCACTAATGTTAAAAGAAGTTGCTTCATAAATCAGCTTACAGTAAATGACCATAAGGACTTCACGCCGCGAAAAGATCCAAATTCAACACCAACTAGTACTGAAAGAGAAAATATAAAACCCAAAAAGAAATTAAACTGGGAGAAATGGAGCCCTTATTAGAAATAAACAGCATTTACTATAACCCTTCTCATCCTGATGCATTCGGTAGTGTTAACAAATTAGTCAAAGCTATGAAAGGTAAAATGAAAAGAGAAGATGTAAAAGATTGGTTGCGATCACAAGAAACATACACAATACATAAGCCCGTAACAAGAAAGTTTTCCCGTAATAAATACATACTGTCAAATCTCAACGTTCTTTGGCAAGCGGATTTAAGTGACATGAGAACATATTCTAAGTACAATAATGGATTTAATTATATTATCTGTGTAATTGATGTATTTAGCAAATATGCATTTGTAAGAGCTATGAAAAATAAAAATTCCATTAGTATTAAAGATTGTTTTCAAAGTATTTTCAATGAAGCTAATACAACACCCATACATATTCAGTCTGATAAGGGTACAGAATTTATTTCCAAAGATGTGCAAAGTTATTTAAAAACTAAAAATATCAATTACTACACTACTAATAACCCTGATATTAAAGCAAGTGTTGTTGAAAGATTTCAAAGAACCCTGAAAACGAAGATGTGGCGTTATTTTACACACAATAATACGTATAAATATATTGATGTTTTACAAGACTTGATATATGCGTACAACCATAGCTATCATTCAAGTATTAAAATGTGTCCCTGTGATGTCAACACAAGTAATATTATGACTGTATGGAATAATTTATATGATAGAAATAAGAAACAAACAGAAGCAACAACACAAGTACCTAACTTTCATATCGGTGACTATGTAAGAATAACCAAATATAAACATATATTTCAAAAAGGATATGAATCTAATTGGAGTGATGAAATATTTATTATATCCTCAATTATAGATCGGTCTCCATGGGTTGTATATACTTTGAAAGATTTACAAAATGAAACAATAAGTGGGACTTTCTATGAAAAGGAATTACAAAAAGTATCTTATAACCCTAACTCAAGCTATAAAATAGATAAAATAATTAGTACACGATATTCCGGTGTCAGAAAGCAAGTGTTAGTTAAGTGGAAAGGTTATCCAGACAAATTTAATACTTGGGTGTTGGTCTCTGAGATAGAAAAAATATGATTAAAGAAAGTTTTTATTTAACATTACTAAGTAACAGTTCGATGGAATACTTTCCTGGTAACAAAACAACGATGTTTTCCACAAAATTACCAAAGTCTTTAACATTAGATGGGGAATGGTCAGTTGGAGTTGCTGAATTTCAGTATCCATGTACCATGTTCACAGTACAAGAACATGAAAATATTATATATATTACAAAAACTATGACCATACCAGGTGATAATATACCATCCACAGTATATTATAAGACCCATATTCCAGCGACGAATTATGATAACATAGATCATATTTTGATAGCTTTAAATAATATAAAGGAGAATATAAAATTTCGATATGATGAAGTATCAAAATTAATTTATGTTTCTATTACTGATCAATCAATAATATCAGTGAAGCTATCTCCTAAACTGGCTTTTCAACTTGGGTTTGAGCCTGACAGGAACCTGATTGAAAAGAGCACATCAAAGTGTCCTGCAAATTTACATTTAGGTCTACCGTCACAATTATTTGTATATTGTGATATAGTTGAACCACAAATAGTAGGTGACGTCATGACTCCTTTACTTAGAATAATACCATTAGATCCAATGAAATATATTTATGGATCGAATAAGATGCATGTTTTTTCACCTCCTCACTATTTGCCAATCATGCGACGAGAATTCGATACCATTGAAATAGATATAAGATCAACCACAGGTCAAAAGATACCATTTCAGTTTGGAACTGTGTGTATCAAACTTCACTTTAAAAAACACAATAATGTATTCTCATCATAATAATATGACTTGCCCCTACGAACATTACTATTCCCATCAAGCTGGTTCTGGAATTGGAGTAATATACAAAGGAGCTGCGTTTCAACGTGGTCATGGCATTGGTAGTTTTTTAGGGGGCTTGTTTAGATCAGTTTTACCTTTGCTTTCAAGGGGTGCTAAAGTAATAGGAAAAGAGGTATTAGGCGCCGGAGTTGGTCTTTTGTCAGACTTAGTTAGTGCACGACCCATGGAGGATTCAATTAAATCTCGCCTCAAAGAAGCTAGTTCTAATTTAAAACGAAAAGTTGATGAAAAAATTGATGGAATAAACATGTCTGGATCGGGGTATATAACTAAAAGAAAGCGTCTTTCCTCATTCAGTCCATGCTCAGCTGCTAAAGCGAAAGCTATTAAAAAATTAGTTATTTCTCGTGCTAACATAAACGATATATTTTCGTAATTAATAGATTTTAATAATTATGTCTTTCTTACATAGTCATTCTTGTGAGTGTGTAAAATCAGAACTAGATTTATTTGCATTACCATCAACGCAAACAAGTATTGAAAATGGTATCTGGATTCATTACAAACCAATTTCATCTCTTGCTGATGACGGACCAATAGAATTTCAAGTACCAGGAACTGGTGATGATTATATAGATTTATCCCATACGTTGATACATATTAAAGCTAAGATAGTTAACCTAGATTCATCAAAACTGAGCGCGTCCACAGTTATAGCACCAGTAAATAACTGGTTACACTCACTATTCAGTCAGTTAGATGTATTTTTAAATCAAAAACTTGTATCACCGCCTAACAATACATACGCTTACCGTGCTTACTTGGAAACTCTGCTGAACTACTCACCTGCAGCGAAAAAATCTCATTTAACTTGTGGACTTTGGTATGAAGATGAAGCTGAACAAATGAACTCAACCGATGAAAATAATCCTGGATTTGTGAAACGACAAAAACTAGCGTCTGAAAGTAAAGAAATAGAGATGATTGGTCATTTACATGGTGATATATTTAACCAAGAAAAGTTTTTGATTAATGGTGTTCAAATGAGTGTCAAATTAGTTCGCTCCAGAGAATCATTTAATCTGATGGGTTCTTCTACTGATTTAAAATGTAAAGTTTGCATTACGGATGCAAGTCTTATTGTTCGTAGAGCACGAATAAATCCAACTGTACTCCTCGCACATCAAAAAGTCTTAGCCTCTACTACAGCAAAATATCCTATTACTCGAGCTGAAGTTAAAGTTTTAACTATACCATCAGGGGTTCAGGGAAAGACTCTTGACAACATTTTTCTAGGGCAAGTACCTAAAAGATGTATAGTTGGATTTGTAAATAACACAGCATTCAATGGAAGTCTTACTAAAAATCCATTCAATTTTGAAAACTATGCTATGAACACATTTTGTTTATACATTGATGGACAACAAATACCTTCAAAGGCTTTGCAACCATCATTCGAGAATAACA
>DWKQ01000009.1:0-10483 GCA_018249995.1 Dyscophellus porcius | reverse complement strand
CTAGGCTTTAAAGATAAAATAAACAGTAGTATCAAATATGAATTAGAAATTCTACCTACGTCGACACAATGCCAGCCAATGATCATGTAGCCTTTTGCGTGAGCATGCGGTTCAGCCTTCAGCTTAGAGCTGTATTAAAAGGTTAACTTGATGTCGGCAAGAGAGGTCGTTGTTGCCGAATTAGGAATAGCATAGCCTTATTTATACTTTGTTTTGTAGTATCATAGTATGAAAATAGAATTATTTTTATTACTGCTTTGAAAACTCTTTGGACGAAGGGACGTTTTAATAAACTTGGACTATTTCATAGAATGTCAACTTTCGCGGTACTTTGTGCGCTTTTGTAAGTAGCAGGAAGATGTTTCATCATCAGGTTTCAAAGCTTTCAAAAGAAATTAAATGAACTATGTCCCTCCTCTGCAATTATTTTTAGGATTAATTAAATCCTCGTATATTATTTGATTAGTTTCTGGATGAATCATGAAATTTTGTGCATTACTGCATTGATTAGTTTCAACTTGTTACGAGGGTTTATTCAACAGGCTATAAGGCGGCGCGTGGGAGAGCCCGGGGGCGGGCAGCGGATTCTTCGGATCGATGCGGTCGCCCTTGGACAAGCCACCCTCGAACCCGAAGGTTTTAGCCGCTAAGCTGTTATATAACCGACAATAATTTGCTCAATTTTTTTTAACAGCAGCAAGGAACAATCTCCCATTTTGTCACATGCGATGGTAAATGATTATCACTAACGCTTATCTTTAATCAATCGCAAATACGATTAAAGTCCAATCTACGTCCGCCACCCGCGACAGATGCATTGTAATCCCTGAGGACTAAATTTCAACGCTTGACATCTCTTTTAACACTGCTGTAATAAGCATAAGGTATGCAGGGTAGCGGTGGTACTCCAGAGTCGAACTACAAGGCCTTGGGAAAGGCTAAAGGTAAAGTAGAAAGCTAATTTTATATTTAAAACTATTATATTTAGTACATTTAAAGCTAATGCTTTAAATAGAAAATTAGCCCAGAGGTATACGTGTAATGAAGTACATAGACAATAGACATAATACTCGAGTCTGAAATACCTCGCATATATTTCTTGTTACTTTCAAGAGGAAGTAATCAGGAAACATTTAAAACTGCGGACGTCCATCATCGAATTATTTCTTCAAAGGTCGTCGTCTGTGCGATGACGCAATATGTAAAATATGCCAATAACGAGAAAGATGTATCTCCTCTCTTAATAGCAACACAATGTCAAGAGTACGCATATTAGAGCGCGCGCTGGTGCTGGCACCGCACGCGGACTACTCGTCACACACATAAAACTACGTCCACACCTAGCGACTGCTACGAGCTCGTTAAAAATATACATGCTTCGACATTAAAAGGAAATACTAATTAGAAATAATGTTTTGTTTTACGGAAACATTTTCGTTAAACAAAAACATAATCCAAGTACAGAAAACTTTACTCATATTTATTTTCCGCGGAACTCTACGTCGTATTATTGACCGACATCCTTAAGACTCACTATTTTAGATTTAGATTAGATTAAGACAGCCTTTCCTAAATCTAATACTCTTTTCTCTGAGCTAATTCAGAGGAAACAGTAAAACATTAATGTTTCCCGTTTACATAATTTTATCAGATAGTTTTAAATTTGTAACTAAAAATCGACATAGGATATTATATTAAATTTTACTGGCTACATACAGCATAGATTAAAGGAAAAATCTAGTCGTTCGCGTAGCGCACAGAACGGAAGCTCTCAAAGGGAATAATTTTCCTGTGTTTGCAACAATTTTTATTGATGCTCACCTCCCATTGGTTGTAATGTATAATGGACTATCCAACACAAAAATAACTTTTCAATTCGAAGTAGGAGTTCCTGACATAAGCGCGTTCAAACAAACAAAGAAACAAACTCTTCATCTCTATAATATTAGCATTGACAAAAACAAATCTGTTGTATGAATTATTTACTTCAATATCGCATCTTCAATTAACGATTTCCTCGATTTCTATAAACGCACTCCATCTGAAAAAATAAATATCAGGCTGCAATTACGTAGTAGAACATATAAATATAAAAGTGGGTCGAAAATTGCTACAAGCTGAATTAGTTCGATGATGCGAAAACATTCGCGACAGTGACGAAGTACACGTGGGCGAGGCGAAGGAAGACGAGTGAGATAATATTATGTTGAAAGCTAGAAGACCGCCAAGAAGTGGGACAAAGACCTGGTTGACAAAATATTAAACAACCCTGTAAATACGTTCAAATAATAAATAACAATTATAAAGTCTATCTATCTATAATCTAACATATATTATTTTTTTAACTGATTGGAGTCTGTACATGGAAGTTATTTGGGAGAAACTATTATGGGGTGTCTTTATTATCGTAACAGAAATAAAAAAATTTTTTTTAGATTTTTTGTCTAAAGTAATTTCAAAAACGACTGAACTGATTTAGACGCGGTTGTATAGTTCATTTAACATTTAGTGTTCATTTGAATCGGTATATAAATGAAAAAGTTATGTTAATTTCAAATATACGTAGAACATTTCAAAGTATACCAGCTTTTTATCAACACACCACGCTAGTCTTTCATAAATCCAGACTTTACTCAAATTATAACACGTGGCAAGATCTCCGTTCCGGTAAACAAATTATTTTGCAAACACGTAATAACTTCCTAGCAAGCACCAAATCCTATTCTAAATTGTTTTAACCTAGTTGTACGGTGATTTATTTTGAAAACGGTGAATCAAAGTTTAGATGTTTTGATAGCCAGAAATAACTCAAGTATTTTCATTCGTCACGTCGTCGCAACGTCGCCCTGAAAATACGGAACATCGAATGGAATTCGACATCAAGCGACATAAAGACACTTCGACTTCAAAGGCAAGATGGTTTCGTAAATTTGGTAGCTATTTTATATGTTTCAAGATATCTAAGAATAAAAGACGATAATCTAAAATCTACACTATAATAGGAATGTAATATATAATAAATTCATCGACCCGCGTATTTATTCTTAGTTTGTTAGATTTTTTTATAATTACGACTATTCGATTTGTGCCCATGATAGCCTAGTGGTAAGACGTCAGTCGCTCGTTCGAGGTCCAAGGGTCGAACCCACGACAGCAAATCTGACTTTTCGAAATCATTTGTATATTAGAAATTAATTATCACTTGTTTAACGGAGAAGGAAAAAACCGCGAGGAAATTTGAATTCCTGGGAGTCTCCCAGAAAGTTCTCAAAAATGTGTCAAATCTACCAACACGCATTTCGCCAGCGCGGTCAAGTATAGCCCTTCTCATTATGAGAGGAGATCCATGCCGTTCAGGAGCAGTGAGACAGTGATGGATCGATCATCAATCATCGATGATGAAGGTAATATCAGTTTAGTTAAATATTTAATTGCTTCTGGTATTTATAGTTTTTTGTGTAGGCAAAATTTTAAGTTTAATAAAATATAAATGACATGCGACGTTGAATAGGTCCAAATAGTACGTACATTAGTGCGGATAAAAGGCTTAACGGAGTATGATATCAAAAATAGCAGCAGCAATGGAGAAGCGGAAACTGTAGAAAGGGTCAAGGGTGGGCCGCGACCGCAGCCTGCCTTCAGAACTTGCTGCATCACATTCTGTCCATTGTGGCTTTTGCTCTACCTCGACCAACCCCTTTTGAAGGTTTTACAAAAATGAAATACACAGTTGAATTTGTTTCCACAAGCCAAACTTTTGGGGTACCTTTTATTAAGAAAAAATCAGGTTCCAAGTATTTTCGTTACGAATAGTATAAGAGTAGTTTAAACAGTGATTAATGTTGGTAATTACTTTTGTATCTATCGAAAATCTGTGTAAGCAAATACCATCTGATTATACATGTGGGTGCATACGCACTGTTAGTTTTCTCTCAAGGCTGAGACTCTGATTAAATTAAGTTTAGAATGTGGTGACTGACATTCAAGAGAGCGATTAAAATGGCGTACAACGAGCACGATGTGGACGGCACAAGCACGCAAATAGTTGTGCGAGGCCAACCACGGCCCGCAACGCCTTCAATATTATATCAACTGTGCTCAGAGCACCATGCTTAACGTGACCAGACGTCCCGTTTTGAACGGGACGGTCCCGTTTTCAGCTACTTTGTCCCGTTGTCCCCAAGAACTCGGTGATGCGAAAATGTTCCGTTTTAGAAAAAAAATAATAGAAAAGTAGTAGTAGTAGATAGTGACGGTTAAAATGAAGATAGCTAATGGGTTCAAAAAAAGTTGTATATTTTCTTTGACGAACAAAGAAAAAAACTCTGCTTCAAATTCCCCTGGTTAAGTATGTGTTAATTCATAAAGTTAAACTTAAAAAAAATGCCAAGAGTTTTACACATATTTGAAATTGTTACCTGCATTATGCTCATCTGATAAAGAAATATTTATTCCGTAAATTTCTACTTTTTACATAAATATTTTTTTATTATTATTTATGGGCAGACTTTTGTACCCAAAATTGCCTACATTGCAAAGATGTCCCGTTTTAACCCAAGAATAAAATGGTGAATTTAATCCTGCTCTATCATGGCGCCAGTACCACATCCGACGTTCAATTCTCATATCCGCATTACTATTAATACCACAAGTTTGTTTAGAAAAAACTGCAACATCACGATTATTCATTGGAGAATTACGATCCGACTGCAGACGTTATTTTAAATGATACATATAAATTACACACGTTTCTGCTGCATATGATTTAAAAAGACAACTACATTTTATTATGCCATTCATTATTAAGTAGTGTATGTTCATAAAAATTAGACTTATGAATATACCATCAGTAGCAGCAGTAATTCTCTTTATAAATGTATAAAATAGAACCCACACGACTAGTTTGAAAGCGACGGTGAATAATATATTAAGCGAGCGCAGCAGAGGTTAACTCGAATAGAGCAAAGTGAGTAAGCATAAGAATTTATGATAATATACGTTATGTAAAGTACATAGTATTATTATTTATTCTGTGCTAAAGTCATGAAAGGCTCTGACTACACAAGTGTGTATAGCATTTTGATGTGGGCGCCATGGGCGGTCCTTACTCCACCTTAGCTGACGGTACTGACATGAGTCCTATTGCCTATTGTTAACTCCACAGCAAACGGAATTAAAAAAATATTCCTACCATAACTATAATGCTATCTTATTTGATCATTCCTACCTATACAAATGTAAAGTGCTAGATATAAACTACCGTAAATTAGTTTTTACTGGATATATTATATCTCGGGGATTAAATTCTGTTTAATTACCTTATACAAAAACTCATATGCAAGTGACAAAAACATTCAACGACTTTTAAATACACATATTATTATAGTTCAGTTTACCAATGATTTGTGCAGGTTTATAAAATAATATTGCGCTCAGATTGGCGAGTCTCTTTTCTAAGTAAGACTTAAACAATTATGAAAGGAGAGGTGAGCTCGACACTTATAAGGTCAAACCTTGAACTGACCTCAGCAAATGTACCTCAGCGAACACCCGCGGAGGTGTAGATATTGTTCTTGGCAATTATAAAAATAACATTTACTTAACTACGGAGAGATGCCCGTAAATTAAAAAGTAAATGAAATATTAAATATTAAATTTACGTCCAGAAATGCAACCCTCGGAGTCCCAAGGTTGAGCATTGTAGAGCTATTTCCACTCATTGGCTGCTTGACAAAAAAATTACATTATTGTGAAAAACTCCACTTACACCTTTAGTTGAATCCCAAGTACTGGCATATCAATCATAAAGATACTTAATTCAAAATTTTCATTGCGAAATATACTTACCTACCGAAAACATTGTTTGTCCCAGCAAAATCGTTTCACTTTGCTTGTCTCTGGGGATCGTTTCCTACTTCTTATAACATTTTTTTATCATATATTTCAACTGCTACTGTTTTAGCGTTTGGTGTGGCTTTTGTTCTTAGATGGAACCTACTGTCTGGAGACTAGGAATTTGTATGTTGTATTTGTTGCATGCTGTGTGCATTACATTAGCAAATAGTACGAACAAAGACGTTTGATTAGTTTGGACATTAGAGAAAGAGTTAAAATCGCAATAAGCAAAAAGTCGAGTTATTGGTTATACACTCGATAATTATAATTATCAAAATGGTCATACGACAGTGATGATAAAAAATTTGTCAGCTCCGACGCAAGGCTGGAATTGACTCCTTAAGTACGATTGTCATAAAATGTACCTATAGATATTTACATGTAGGTTCATTATAAAAACGTACCTAGTCATTTCATCCACGAATTGTATGGATTCTATGGATGGATTTTCTTTCATCATGAACCTGAACTATTTTTCCTATCTTTTACATACTTTTCACTTCACACATATGAATATAATTATCATTACCAATAATAATGATATTAAATATCAATACTGTACACGTAACGCATTTAGTTAACGCTTGACAAAACGTGACTCCTCATAAAAATTCCATACAGAGGACGTTATCAATTCTTAGGGAGTAAATTCCGAAAATAAAATAATATGATTACTCTATCTCTAATGCCAATTCATATAATTTATCATACTGTATTGTGCCTGTGCCTGTGTTTGTCTGTTTGTTGCTTGTAATATCGTATTCCAGCGCCGAGAGGTACAGCGGCCTGCCAGACGAGGGGGTTATCATCAACGCGATCGGTGTCGCCATGGTTGCTATTCTGGCTGTCGTGATGTATATCTTGTCCAGAGACAAGTTCCGTTCACAATCCCGCGACGGCCATATAAGAGCATCCGTCGATTTGTAGAGTGCCAATTAAAATAACGTGCGATTCAAATCTCCCTTTTGTTCATAAGAAATCGACAAACACGTCTCGTAATTTTCCGTATTAAGCCCTTTTTTATTTCATTGCGAATTCAAGTTTCATATTTAGATCTATAAAGATTTTCATTAAAAAATATTACAAAGATTCTATATCGTTTTTGTTACGTAATAAAATCATTAGCTAGTTGAGATTAACTCATTCCAATATAAGTTACTCGTAGTAAAATGAAAAACATCTGTAATTAGTTTGTAAACTGTAAGCGGGTATTACCTACCTACTTACAGTTTACAAACTAATAACTGTAAGTAGTAGTAGAAGTAGTAAGGTATATTAAGGCATTGTTAAGAAATTGCAAAGAAACATCGTAGTTTTTTTCATTTCGCGAGCTTTATGCTTTAGGTATAGTTGTATAGGCCTCTTAATGTAGTTATAGTTATGAATTCTATGTACAAATAAAGAGGCTTGATATCGTAAACTTAGAGACTCGGTCTGTATCAGACCACAATATGATCTTAATTATAATTATTTTAAGTTTTGCTGGACTTAAGATCACTTTTTATAAATAGTTGAAAGAGAAAATGATCTTAAATCGTACAAAGTAAATCTCCCACATATCCTACGGCTAAGTAAGATTTATAGATTTAATAAAGTTTTCAAAATAAGAAATTCCTGACTTTTGATTTTAGTTACTTCGCTGTACACTTTTGCTTTTAGTCGTATTTACGGAGGGGTCTAACATAATTTAGACACATATGTGACAACGCAATTTAGAAATATGTGACTGCGCCTATTCATTATTATCACGTAGATGTAAAATATCTGTGCAGTTTAGGAAAATACACCAAATTTTGTACGACCAATACAGAATTTTGTATGCGAGCAAGTAGTTTTGATTAGGTACCTGTTTTGTTTTAAGAAAATGCATAATATACCTACCTGATAAATAATATCCAACAATAATCAAAATAATTATTTATTTATTTGAAAAAATACTTGTCCGTACGTAGGAATGCTTTATTATCGGCGGTTTTGCTGTCAAGGTCCAATCCCCGTAAGGTCCAATAGGTTTTTTTAGTCCAAATTCATTTAAGTCTATTCCGTAAAAGTAAATTTTTGTTAACGTACATTCTTTTAAAATCTAGTCTAGTCCGTTAATTATCAGCACCTTTGTAATCGAAATAGGTAGGTACCTAATTATGAATTGCAAAAGGCCAGTAGGTATGTCAACAAAAATATTATATACCTACCTACTCTATAAGAATGGACGTTCGTCAATGACATCAATAAATGGATAACGTATAGGAAATTAGACGTATGGGGAAATTAGACGTACCTATGAGGAATGAAAACGTATGGGGAATTAGACGTATGGGGAATTAGACTTATAGGGAATTAGATGTATGGGGAATTGGACATTCGCGGATTTTAGACCAAACAAACCTATTGGACCTAGCGGGGATTGGACCTTGACAGAAAAACTGATTATCGGAACGTAAGTCACCGTGCGTCTAACCCCTCATTACTGCATTACTTTTTTTCTTCATATGTTTGAATCTTTACTGTTTAAATAACCGACACTAATTACTAATGCTTATCTAACAATGTATTTACTACCTAATTATATACCGAGTAACGGCTTGACTAATAAAACCAATTAATGCAAAAGGGATGTAGGTACACCTACCTAACCATTCATGAATTAAAATATACCTATGTTTCTACATAAATCTGCGGTTTAATCACAGTTAGACACCTAAAATATATATAAATACCTAATTAGGTGCATGTTAGATACGTAAATTTTATAGTTCAAAAATAATTACTACACAATATCTAAGTAAAGACGATAAACTTACATTTTACAGTTCTAAAATATTGACACAATTTTATTGTCTGTCTTATCGCTAGTGTAAATATTAAAAAAATATATAAATCCTACAATTACCTACTAACAAATCTAGTGGGATTACTATTTTAATAAGTATATTCATTCTGTCTTTATTCAAATAAATAACGATTTATTATAAAATAACTGTGTGTATTCTTCACAATGCCTATTCCAATACCTACTCTGTAGACGCTTACTACACCTAATAAAGTTGCCTTACTAACCCGGGCGCATGCGGTGCAGGAGCGAGACGTACGCGACGCTGCCGACAGAGGGCATCGTGATCAACGCCATCGGGATGTCAGTGGTGGCTGTGGCCGTTGTGGTGCTGTACACCGTCCGCGGCACCGGCGGCTACCGTCTCCGTAAAGTGGCGCAGCACCCCAGCTAAGCGGATACGTAGCACGACCGACGAGATGGAAGCAGTTCAATTGCGTTTAACTCTAGTTTGTAATAGCCCACGGTGAACGAAATGCTTTGCTGATATACAGACAATAAGACGGAGCCTCCAGTTATTGTAACAACTAATATGCTAGGCAGATTGAAAGATTAGTTCCACCGGGGAAGTAACTGCCACCCTCATGACCCGTCCCCTCCATCGTGCAGAACTTGTGTGTTGGTACTATATACTTTACATCCAAGGATAAAATTAATGTGAAAAGCTGAAACATAATTGAAAGAATAAATAAAAAGAAATCGTGGACGCTCTTTCCGTTGATTGATGAAGCCTGACAATGACTAATAATACCTATCTATAGGTTCTGTATATAAATTGTATAGCTCCCTGTAAGCAAATGCACCATGGACCATTATGTACTAGATTTTTAGTTCACATTTAAAAAGAAATAAATAGGTGAAGATTAATGGCTGAGTCTAAAATATCAGACAATTTGTGTAACTTCCAACAACTTGAAATGAGATATAACGCTATAAACAAGATTGTTTTTAGCCGACTTCGTTCTTCGAACGAATGGGCTTACAATTTGTTTGATTTTTTTTTTTAATATCAATAACTTACCCATTTATTATAATTGAACTGTTTTTAGCTAAACGGATCGTAAACCCCAATTACTCAAAAAAATGATTGTGTTGTAATCAAGTGATGATAATTTTGAGTTCAATTTATAATTGAGTTAGAACGAACGCATCTAAATGATCCCAGTCGAACAATAAATGTTGAATTAATGAAGTAAAAGAAGGACATCAATGAAATATTTTAATTATATTTACATGTTATTAATACATTATTTAGCTCAATCTGTTTTATAAATTCTATGTCTTAGATTTTATAAATTCTATTTCAGTGTCATTATTCTTGCGGTTGTGCATTGTTCCAATTTGAAATTTAATATATTTAGACTTTATTGTGAGTTTATTCCGTCAATATTGTCGACTGATTGGATAGGTAAAATATTCCTTAATTTAGGAGTCCAATCAACGATAACTGAGTTAAGGCTTAGTATTAAAGGCATTTTGAAATTGAGTGATAAAATTTTGAAAATATTTTAGACAAGATAAGCTCACCCGCACGCAATGGTGGTATTGATCTATAATATACCTAGGTATTCATTATCATGCAGCTGAAGAATATTCGGTTCGGTTTGCGCGCTCTTTTCTACCGCGAACGTGCAAGATGGGGAATAAACTTCCGAAGTATTCTCCGAGCGCTATGACATGGGGCTTTTCAAGAAAGGTTTCAAAAGAGCTCGTCTTGAAAGCCAGCGATGCATTGGAGACTCCTCCGGTGTTGCGAAT
>DWKQ01000008.1:0-10936 GCA_018249995.1 Dyscophellus porcius | reverse complement strand
ACCCATAGCTATCTTTGTCTAATCACACAAGCACAAAAGAGACAGATAGGTTGCCCCATTTGATTTCTCTTTTTTTCCATGAACACATTTTAAGGTGGCTCCTCGACTCTACTATAATAACTCTATGCCACTCTCCCACGAGAGAAGTTACTTCATAACTTGGAAAATCCTAATGTCAAATGCGATTAAGATCCCGAGTTACCTTTGAATTTCATAGTTTCCACAACCCGAAACAACGGAGGTAAGTTACAAAACAGATCTGTTTTAATTCCGTCGCTATCCGTCCTGAAACTAATTTCACGGTCGACTGAAATGGGCTGACGGTTTAGTTAGTGTTCATAACTACTTCGTGTCTATTTTCAGTTTGAAAATAATGTTGCTCGCTGAATGTCTAGTTGACAGTTCCTAAACAAAGTTCCTTAACAATCAACTAGGTAATTATCTTTGGGGTAAACGTCAAAGTCAGAAGTTTATGTATTATATTTTAAACGTGCTGTGTAATAAGATTTTAATTAAGTTTTGAGGGTCTTCCCTGACTTGGCTGCAACCATTTACCGTACCACTGCTGGGCATGGGTCTCTCCCTACAACTGGGGCAGGCCTGGAGCATACTACACCGCGCTCGCGCTGCTCCGAAGCACGGAAACGTGCATGAAATTTGCCACTTAGCAGTCACCCATCCATCTCCAGATGCGCCCGTCGTTGTTTAAATTTTTAAACCGTTTGCGATTTAGATAAGCCGCGGGGGGTCATCCGCGGTTGTTTCTCTCTCTCTGTGAGAAGTTTATGGTGAACTTACGGGCACCCAAGTTTTCTCCTAAGGTTTTCCTTCGCGGTCGAAGCGAATGATAATTAATTTCTAAAACGCACATAATTTCCAAAAAAACACAGGTTATAAACACAGTACTCGCGCGCTTCTAACTTACGAACTGACACATGAGGCTATCTTGTCTTCGGAAATACTTAAGTACTCTTACAATGATTAATCCGACTTTAAGTACTGTTACTGTCTTTTATAGTGTTGGAACGCAGACTTCCATGAGCAATTACAATCGGGTGGGCTGCATTTTAGCCGACTTCCTGGAAAGGAAAAGTGTTTATTGCATGCAATAAAATATTTACCATCACACAGAGTGGTAGTTTTAACATAACTTAATTTAAAAAGTTCGTTAAAGTTAAGTATTTTTCCGATGCGATTTTTGTATTTCTTTTAACTTAATCTTTTTACTTTATTACGTCATTATGCGAAGTTCGCTACGTTCGTAGCATAAAGAGCCGATCACATCGCGATAGGATATGGGAGCGTGCCAACACGACCCGTGAACTTTTTATGGACTCATTTCGTTTACCCATTTAAGTACATGCAATGTAATATTCGCCGTTTGATGTAGGCTCTAGAATAGCATCCCTCTTATACTGTGAATATCGTAAGAGGAGAATAAGTTATCATCCAGGGGATGGGAAGCAGCGTCTCCTGTATCACAAACACCACTGATCGCAGTGGTGCACCAACACGCATTGCCAAGCGCGGTGACTACGGCAAACCCATATCCAACAGTGGACCTCCATAAGCTGATGGATAGATGGAACATAATGTGTAACGCCTAGCTTTTGTACCCTTGTCACTCAGGGTCATAGATCAAAGTTAAGCAATTTCGGGCGCGGTCGTCGATTTGATGGGTAACCGGTTCATGGCAAAAAAACATTTGCGTATCCACTTCCATCCACGTAATGCAGATATTTTGAGTTGTTAGAGAGACAATAGTCTCTACGCATCGTAGAAGACTCTGCGGACGATTTAAAAACGTCCGAAGCTGAATTCCTCTAAATTGCATCTCCACTAATAACCACTGGAGGTACGCATTCTCTGAGGTATGGACCCCAGAGCCGTGGGATCCATGCCCAGTGGCGGGACAGAATGGATTAGAATCGGTATAACGTGAATATTGATTCGTTGGTGCAGTCATAATGTTTCTTATGAGTTCTGTCCTTCCCTTTCCGTGTGTCTATTAGAGCAACCTAATGTACTTTTATAACTTACTTCATATGGAACAGAAGTTCACTCTCAATTCAAACTTATGATACAACTAAATATCGATGAACATCCATCTTAGTTCAGAAAACTATGACCCAGTTTAATCCTCAGGAGAACCCGTGGAGGAGTCCACGAGAAAGTGGTTCTCTGTTACCACATGCTTATAACTAGAATATATAACACAAAAAATAATCTGAACCATAATTAACAATTTGTATTCTTAAATATTCTCGTAGGCCTATCAATACTAATATTAAGCTGAAGAGTTTGTCTGGTTGAACGCACAAATCTCAAGAGCTAGTGGTTAAAATTGAAAAAAAATTTTGTGTTGGATAGTTCATTTATCGAGGATACAATAGGCTATATAACATCACGCTACGACCAATAGGAGCGGAGCGGAAAATTATTTCTTTCAAGCGCTTCTATTCCGTGTTAACTGTTGGTTACGCTAATTTTTTTACTCTATTAATGCTAGTGAAACCATGGAGCACAGCTAGTACAAAATAAATTGATTAATTTTCACTTATAATAATAATATTAAACACTTGAAGTTATTTGAAGCTTTCTAGATAGAGAGTGGCGCTAGCTGTCTTCCGCTTTATTTACCCTCTCTTTCGCACTTACCGTTGGAATTCATATATCTGTCTCTCTCGCACATCTAACCCCCACCAGGCAGCACGGACCCAGTTGAGTTTAGAACTGGCCGTGATCTAGCAATCATTGGCGTCAAAACTTCCGCACAGAGCACTTCGCTCTTCAAGTTATACCTAGTAGATAACTTGTGAAAATATTATCGTGGTGAGTGAAAGTGAAAGATGAAAAATTATACATAAAAATAATCTTTTGCATTAGCACTGGTTTAATATCGGTAAGTTATTACCTTAATATTTGTATGTGCGTTAATAGTACATAAAAACGTGAGGTAAAGCAATTAATATTTTAACGGTGTTACCGTTCGGCTTTGCCTAGAATTTATAAAAAAAAAAAAAAGAAAAAAAATAATAATAATACCCTCTTTTTTATTATATTTTCTGCAGTGACATTTGTTACTCGTAAATTATAAACTGTTGGATTTAGTTTACGTTTTGATAATTAGAGCTGACTTTAAGTAACATATGCAAATGCAAATATTTGTCTAATTACCAACTTTACCTTTTAGTTCTTGTTTTTTGAAAATGGCTGATCCAAGCGATAATATCGTGGTACCGGGACCATCGGGTTTACAGAAAAGTGAACGTACACCCCGGCATCGGGAGGTTCAAGAAAACCCGAGATCGTCTTCTTCTACTGACGACAGTAGTTCTAGTTCCTCGTCATCGTCAGGATCGTCAAATAAAAAAAGGCGCCGACACCGCCGCCATAATAAAAAAGGGGGGGCAAGCGTAATCGCAAGGAAGACTTGCTCCTAAAGTTGAGCAACGAGGTATCAGACCTGCGCAAGCGGGTTATCTATGGAGACAGCGCAGGGCAAGCTTATGTAAATACTACCGCTCTGCCATACTGTGAAGTTGAAAATAATGATGAAATTTCGTTAATGGATAAAGATGATTGTAGGTCGTTATACGAACAAGAGCTGGGGGAAGATAGTTTAGGTGAATCTCATCAATTTAAATTTGATATTCAGGTAAAATTAAAAGAACCTCCCGTACCCAGAACGCCGGAAGGTTACCTTAAGTCCCTAGAATCTTTTCAACGATTTAATCAAAATGAGTGGGCGGAGGTCCGGTATTCAGAGGTGCAAAAGTTATACAATCACACTCCTGGATTTACCGACTTGGAGATGAATGATGAAATAAAATCGTATGATTCTTTACGGCATCTAGCATATGCTGACAAAACATACGGTGCCCTTACATTCTGTGTGCTTAGGCAACGAGAGGTCCTCGAAAAAAGCATGAACGACCTTATCACCTGGGCTCAGGAGAAAGGTAGTCCGTCTCCTGAACAACTACGCGAAAAAATTTTAGAACTATTTTCAGAAGGCGAATATCATAAAGTGTCCTCTGATATGTTACAGCTTATTTGTGGACATCGTGCAGAGACTATTCAAATGCGCAGAGACGGAATTACTAAGTTTGCTCGTGACCCCTTAGTAAAGGCCACATTACGCAAAATTCCACCGTCTAACCAATATATTTTTAACCCGGAGTCACTAACGATAGCCTTGGAGAAGATGGGAGGGGTAAAAAAGGCGTTTTTACCTGTGAGTAACACTAGTGCCTATAGACCTGCCCATCAAGCGGAAGGTAAGGTAACCGCACGATACCCCTCGCAGGGGCAGACTAATTTCATGGGACCCTCGCAGGGTACCGCACACCGTACATGTTGTACAGTGCAACATTCATACACGTACCAGCCGTCGCACGGCCGTGGTAATAGCCATCCCTCACAGGGAACAGTCAATTACAATAATTTTAAACATGCACGTGGTGCCAACAATAATTTTCGTGGATGCCGTCACCCACGAGGAAATCAGCGTCCAGGCGACAGACAAGATTCCACCAAGAATCAGAGAAAACGAACTTCAACATCCGATTATCAGGCAGGGGGAAAGAAACGAAGGTTCTGACTCCCGGAATTTCAAGGCAGGCCAGTTAATACACTATGCCAATCGATGGAAGGAGCTCGGGGCCCCAAATTCTCTAATACAAATGATTCAAGGGTATCGCATACCTTTTTCCAAGAAACCGCCTCTCATGCTACCTACTGTTCAAAACGTATTTGCAACAAGGGCATACAAGGCAATGTCAACTATCATTTCGCAAATGATAAAAGAAGAAATTTTGGAGATCGTGCCCCGGTCCCCAAGCTTCCTATCGACTATTTTTCTGGCTCCCAAGGGCGACGGCAGCAGTCGACCTATTTTCAATTTAAAAAGATTGAACAAACTGGTACGCTCAGAACCATTCAAGCTTATAAACGTTTACCGTGTCCCGGACTTCCTCCAACCAAACGACTGGCTGTGCAAAATAGACCTTGCACAGGCTTATTTCAATCTACCGGTAGCTCGGTCGCACAGACGTTACCTTCGTCTGATATACCAAGGAGTGCTGTTACAAATGACGTGTCTCCCGTTTGGCCTCAGCACGGCGCCCAAAGTTTTTGCGAGTCTCTCAAATTGGGTGGCACAAACCTTGAGAAAGGAGGGCATTCGAATTTTGGTTTATTTGGACGATTTTCTGGTCGCTCACCAGGACTACCAGACGCTGCGAATGCATATTCAAGTAGTGATAGACCGTCTACATTACTTGGGATGGCAAATAAACTTTCAAAAGTCCATTACGGCCCCTCGCAAAACTCTTGTATTTTTAGGGATCACGTGGGACCCGTGGATCAACCAGAAATCAATACCTCTCGTAAAAATTGCCAACGTAAAAGAAAAGGTATTACACTTATTACACAAAGGCAAAACATCGCTGAAAACATTACAAAGTCTGGTGGGCCTCTTAAACTTTGCCAGCTTTGCTGTTCCGAAAGGCAGGCTTCAGTACCGGAACACACTGACCTTTCTAAACAAGATTTTAAGAGAAACTTACACGAGAAAGTACATTCTACCCGTAGATGTACAGGAAGACTTAAAATGGTGGCATCAAAATTGTCATCGAGCTTCTCCAATCCATTATCTACCCCCTTCACACTTTCTGACCACAGACGCGTCGGATATAGCATGGGGAGCCCAGATCGACGGTTGTGCACTATCAGGGTCCTGGACAGAGAAAGAACAACATCTTCATTCCAACCTGAAGGAGATGCTCGCGATACTGAAGGCTGTCGGAGAAAAAGGACCAAACATGTGCAATTCAACGATCCTAGTGCAGAGCGACAACAGAACAGTCGTAGCCTTTCTGCGAAACGAAGGGGGGACCAGATCAGAATCGTTGACGCGGCTGACAAAACAGGTTTTTTATCTGCTAGACAGGTACGGAATCCACCTAAAAGTACAACACATTCCGGGAAAATACAACAGCCATGCAGATCACCTATCACGACACCGGTCCCCACCGGAATGGCATCTTGTACCTCAGTGTACAGAAAAAATCTTCAAAAGGTTTGGAGTGCCGGTGGTAGACCTATTCGCGTCGGAACGGGCGAAAGTGGTACTGAACTACGTGTCCCTGGATCAAAACGACGCTCAGGCGATTTATCACGACGCGTTCTCTCGAACCTGGTCGTACCCACTTGCTTGGGTATTCCCACCACCTTACCTGATTCCCAAGGTGCTTGCACATCTCAACTCTGCATCAGGCATATTCCTGCTGGTAGTCCCGAGGTGGGAGCGAGCTTTTTGGAGAGCGGATCTAAAAGCCAGATCCCTAGCACCCCAGTTCACAATACAAAAGCTTCACCTGTACTTAATAGATACTGTGACAAGTCTCCACCCAAAGTCCAGGAAATGACTTTGGAAGTATGGAAATGTGGGGGTGGTCAAAAGATTTAGCAGAATGGAACGAAGCACAACTTCAACTGCTAAAATCGTCTTGGCGTCCATCCACTATTAAAACTTATAAAATAGCATGGAATAGATGGATTAAATGGATTAGACAGCATAATCTAAATCCCTTCAAGCCAACAGTTCAAGTATTGGCTCGCTTCTTGGCTGATTTACACATAGTAGACGGCCTCGCTTACAAAACTATTCTACTTCATAAATCGGTTGTTTCTACTCTGTGCAATTTAGAAACATCGGGAAAGTTAAGCTCTCATACTCTGGTCAGTCATGTCTTAAAATCAATTGCATTGAAGAATCCGGTAGCACACAAAAAAGAAATTTGGGACATTAACAAATTAGTATGTTATTTAGGGAGATATTCCATAGACGAAAATAATATATTCGCAACATGTAGACACACCGCAGTACTTTTACTGCTTTGTTCTGGAAGACGAGTCCATGACTTGACCTTACTGGCTGTAGATGCGAAACATCTGCTGGAAATCGATAAGGGTTTGATCCTATGGCCGATATTCGGATCCAAGACGGATACGGCAAACTATAGACAGTCTGGATGGAGATTGACCACTAACCCCGATAATAGGAACTTAGATCCAGTTTTCTGGGTAAAACGCTCTATAGATTTGCTTAAAGAGAAACGTCTATTAGGAGGCCATATTAATTTGTTTCTCAATATCAAAGGGAATCCCAAAATTGCCTCTCGCACAGTAATAGCGGGTTGGATTAAATCACTTTTGCTGGAAGCAAAAGTGGTAGCTACTCCAGGTAGTCTACGATCTGCCGTAGCATCCAGAAGTTGGTCCGACAATTGCCCTTTAGACGAAATCCTCGCTAGGGGTAATTGGAGGTCCCAGAATACTTTTACTCGTTATTACCGTAAAGAGATAATGCCTACCAGCAATAGCTGTGAGGTGACAGAAAGGTTTACTACATGTAACTAATGACCCCGGGAATATTTAGTGGGTTATTAAGTAAAATATCTGATTGTCTCAAATAATTATCTAATCAAGTTTGATTAATTAATAAGCCATGCTTATTTGAAAAACTAGTAGTACTTACTAACGAATCTAGCTAATATTATAATTAAAATATTATTGGCATATTGTAATGGGTTTTATCAGACAATGTGTATATGGTATAAGACTGTTATTTTTCGTTCCTTGAATATTGTAATCAGTTATAGGCTAAATTATTCCATAATAAACTGTTTCTCGCACAGCTGTTTTTATCTGTATAGCCGATCACATTGGCGTCTTTTCCCACCAGGAGATAACAAACACGTCTCAATCTAGTAAGCTTCAAATAACGGTCAAGTGTTTAATAGTAGTGTTTTACCTGAAAATAAAACACATATTAAATACTTACCTTATTTGAAGCTTACATTTTATTCCTTCCTGGTGTAGATTTCGACTCAATGATTGCTAGATCACGGCCAGTTCTAAAATCGACTGGGTCCGTGCTGCCTGGTGGGGGTTAGATGTGCGAGAGAGAGACAGATATATTAATTCCAACGGTAAGTGCGAAAGAGAGGGTAAATAAAGCGGAAGACAGCTAGCGCCACTCTCAATCTAGTAAGCTTCAAATAAGGTAAGTATTTAATATGTGTTTTATTTTCAGGTAAAACACTCCTATTATTGCATTTTTTATATATACATAACCTAGCGATAAGGCAGACGGGGCATCTGATGGAAAATAGTCACCGTCGCCCATGGACATTTGCAACACCGGAGGAGTCGCCAATGCGTCGCCGGCTTTCAAGGAGAGTTCTTTTTACACCTCTCTTGAAGAGCCCCATGTCATAGCGCTCGGGGAATACCTCGGAAGGATGATAAAGGTGGATTGGTGAATGATAAAGATGAGGTGGAGATGGTGGTGGAACTAACCGTCACCATTTTGTAAATGTACACGATTGCGGCTAAGCGATATAGAACTGAAAAAGTATGTTTGTGTGTTTTCTAAGCAGCTCCTTAGATAGTTCTAGTAAAGCTTCTGCTATTTTAATAGTATTCGACTTGACTAGATCACGATTTTTTGACTTGACCACGTTTGGAAATAGAAGTTCTTCGTCAAATGTTTTTATGTAAATTAATTTAACTTGAATTTTTTATATGTTGTAATAATTACTGGATATGTTTACGGTCTGGCTAGAGCTTTAGTTTTTAGCATTTAGTTATACAAAGCCAAAATTATAAAAAGAAAATCTTACTAGGCACAGATATGTGTGACGTTAGCCTTAATACAAAACATATAGACTGTAAGTACTAAATAAATAACTTCTCGTGTTACTATAATAAGAGTGAAACCAAAATAAATCGAGACAAGTTCACAGCCACTGCGGTCGGCCGCATGATACTTTATAGGCTTGCTGAAAATACCCCTGCGATTGAACCGACCTAGTTATCTATTTCGGAACTAAACTAAAATATTCTCGCTTGCACTTTAACATTATCAAATTAACTTGTACGATGACATTCACAAAACGGCCGGGCCGTCTTATACTGGTCGTTATTAATAATATAACTTCAATGATTTTCATTGATAGAAAGGTCGGGCCATCTTGTATTGGTCGTTTTTACTGACTTAACTTCGACAATGTTTTGTATACAAAACGTCCGAGCCATCTTATATTGGTCCATATTACTATTTTAACTTTAATGATTTATATTGACAGAACTGTCGGGCCATCTTGTATTGGTCGTTTTTGCTGGTTAAACTTCAACTTTTTTCATTGACAGAACGACCGGGTCATGTTACTTATATCTTATGATAACTGGTATGTATGTTTATATTTTATGTCGAATAAAATTTGGAAAACCGATGACAAAAAGTCACGACTCCGATAGTCCGGTATCATCACCTTTAACTATAACCTTCCATGGGGCTGCTCGCGCTTTTGCTACTCTGCTAGTAAAATAACTCACCTTTATCAATGATCTAGTATATTTGTACCAGTGTACCAAAATGGAGTGTTCTGGCATCTTAAATACTTGCTATCGAGGCGCAGTCCATTGAGCATAGCCACCGTATTCATTTACACGTCCGTTCATAAGTCGATCGCCAGCGGAGAATAACAAACGATATGTGTATAGCAGATATAATAAACAAATTATAAAACTCTCAACGCTGCTGCTATAATTTTTTAAAACATGTTGCCTGACAACACACTCATTACTGGCTCGCACTTGATAGCTGTTTATTTAGTATCTCTAAATATGTATTTTTTTTATACTTCACCTAGCTACGATAGATTTAGCAGACGGGCACCTGATGGAAAGCAGTCACCGTCACCTGTGGCCATTTGCAAGAACGAAGGAATCGCCAATACATTGCCGGCTTTCAAGGAGAGCTTTTTAACACATTTCTAGAAGAGCCCCGTGTCACTTTCCATCAGACGGCCCGCCTACCTTAGCGCTAGGTTAGACTTGCACTAAGGCGACATCTCCTGCGACTGAGAATGCCTGTATTCCACAGAGCCCTATAGTACACTTACTCCAGTGCCAATTTGCAAGGATCAATTCGTGAGCTGAATAATTAATGTGAATAAATATTTTCAATACTATCATTTACAAATGAACATCGAGTAGAGTACTTCAAAGACACTTGAAGTTTTATTATCAATATTGTATTATTGTCTACAGTATTTTTTGGGGAATCTTAAAGAAGTCTATTACAAATTTTACAACACATAAATGATAAGAACATTGAATTTGATGATAATTTCAGTTCTGTAGTTAACACTCGTGTGTTAACTGTACACATTTAATGTTTGTTTTGTTTATAATTTATAATCTTTTCTTGAAGATGTGTTGTTTTATAGTAAATAACGTTTGTTCTGTTTAGCGAAACACTTTATTATTTGGATACATTTTATGTTTCTTTTAATAAAAATAACTGCCTACGTAAACCTACGTTCTTTAAATAAATGTTTTGCACTTGAAACTTACATTAAAACAGTGGGGTTTTTTGGCATGAACGTAAGTGACCAGCCAATTATTTATTCTGGCAATCACGACAGACGCGAGAAAAATAACATACATTAATGCATATAAACTTGCTTATCTGAGGTAAGTTAATAGCATTAGTGGTTGCGTGTTGGAATTATGGATAAGCGCGTGATGTATATTGGAATTAGCTTAATAGAATCAGTGTCAAGAATGCCGTAGGGCTCCAGTCACAGCGTGCACACGACGCCGGCTCCTCGGCTCTCGGACATATATCAATACGATACGTACAATGTACATTTGAATAAGAGATCACCATCGTGCTGAATGAACGATCTTTAACGTTTCTCAAGAATTACGTGTGATATGACATGTAGTCTACACACGGCTGCCAAAAACAGTCAACAATTTATTACAATAAAGGCTTTTTTTATACTTAACCTAGCGATAAGGCAGACGAACCACCTGACGGAAAGCAGTCACCGTCGCCTAAGGACATTTTCAACGCCGG
>DWKQ01000007.1:0-11204 GCA_018249995.1 Dyscophellus porcius | reverse complement strand
AGCATTACGCTTTTTCTATGAAAATAACTTCAAAATACTCCTCTCATCTCTTACAAAATAGCCTTACCATATAACCTAACCTATACTAACAATTGATTGATTGATCTTCAACAAAAACTTAATATGTCTAAAAAGTTTAGACGTTCCATATAATTAATTCTTATATGATATTAGTATACATCCTCACGTTTCTGAAGTACAGATACTTTCTTAGTTGCTATATATTTACGCCAGACTTTTGCATCATATGAAACTTGCCTTGAGACAGAATAACTGTCATCGCAGTCGCTCGATATGCGGAGTTAAGATTTCTTTAGTGAACCATCATTACTCTGAGACCCCATCGCCAATCGAACCCACGAAGTGGGTGACAACCCGCGTTTTAAATGGACACCGTTCTATGTATATCGCAAACTACGATCCGGCCCTATATCAAAATACTAATTATTTTTGCTCACCATTGGTTTCTCTTTAAAGTTATGAACCCATAAGTCAATTTTGCTTACCAAAGATTTTTCACGTAAAATGAGCAACAAGCGAACGTGTCGGACATCTTTGCATACTATCAAACACGTTTTGGCCGTTGTGTTCGTCGATGACAACATCGTAGTATACCATAGAAAACTGTCAAAACTTGGTCAAATCACGATCGCTTATGAAGCGCTAGTGACGCTAGGATCAATCGATCTCGTTAGAGAATAGCAAACTTCTTACATCTGTGAAATCGTCCGATGTAAAAATTACAGAATTGCCTAGGTGGTGTTAAGTGGTCACTGCTGCCCATGGGCATAACATTCAACCTCAAAAATATACGTAGCCCCCACCTGAGGTGATATGCAAATGCGTTGCTACTGAGGATTAATATGGTCCCTCGCTTGCGTACCCTGCAACCACCACCTTACCTGAAACCTATTAAAAGCCACCGATGGTAAGCAAAGTCGTATTTCGATATATCGTACGGGCCGTAGCAATCTTAAAGAGAATAAACTATGGATTTATTTATCTGTGACCATTAAACTACTGAATTGAACATCAATTGTACTACGTTTATCTTTAATATAACGAACAGTGCTTCACCTTTCCGTGACGGGAGGTTATGAATACAGAGTAACTCGCCAGGTGTGATGAATCGACAAAATTGTAACAATTTACATGTAAATCTAATAATATAAAAAAGTTAGACAAAAGGTATGAAATCTACGTGATTATCAAAACTCTTACCACAAATATATAAACTACATCCTTTCATTATATACAAATTGCAAATATCTTAACATCGAGAATTCCAGATTCGAACAAGTACGAAAATAGGTGCACAAATATTTATATCTTTGATATTCAATCTTTCGACTTACCCTACAGTACGTTACGGAATCACTTGGCCGTACAAATAACTAACAATATATTTTAAAATACTACGAAGACTACCAGAGTCATCGAAGTCAGTGAAGAGAGGAATAAAATTTAACCGTGTGGGCTTAATATGTCTCATCACTTACCATGGGCGCTATAGCTTTATTATAGGGGCAAAAAGATTCAACATGTTTTTTTAGGACTATCCTAACAGGCAGACGGGCCGCCTGATTTAAAGTAGTTACCGTCGCCAAGGGTGTCGTCAATGCATAGTCTGCTTTCGAGGAGAGCTCTTTTGACACCCTTTTTGAAAAGCCCCATCTTATAGCGTCCAACATAGCGTCCACAAATACTGACTAGTTCCTCCCAAATGTGTAAACAATTTCCGAAAAAAATTCACTATCAGCAATTTACAAAATTTACTTACAATACCGTGATGGACACAAAATTTATTCCATGATATTTTTTCGAGTACGCCCAGGAGGGTTCCGCGCTTGTCTCTCCTTATATACTCCCAAGCACGGTGCCATATTTCTCTCTTAACACAGACCGAGACTGTCACCGATTCGTGCCATTTAAGATAGGATACTAAATTGTACAATTCATAGAATTCGAATGTAACTCTCCAACCACAATCTTATAGCCTACACAAACAAAGGATCTATAATTTAACAATACAAACGTATAGAACTCTCATTAGGAAGGCGTGAATTTTTATATCCATTTTAGATTTCAACCACAATAAAGTAACATTTTTTGCCAATTATAAATCATTCTTTAAACTATACGATCGCGCAGATCGTGCATCGTAGCTATAACGTAGCGTAAAAATATAACAATTCAGGAGGGAAAGAAACTAAATAAATCGTATAACAACTGTATAGTAGCTGCTCGAGGGGCCGTCGTCGTTAGACAACGAGAATTACACTTTGCAAACAAATCGATCTCACTGAATCACAAAAACTAAAGGTACATACATACATACATACAATATTCCATAAATTTTTTTCGTTTCAATGTTCAATAAACGGAATCAAAATCTTAACAAAAGTTAAAACTACATATGTACTTGGTAACGAAAAAAATATCACTACAACTTCCAAGTCCTTATAACATATTAGTATAATAAATGCTCCTTTCTGATATTAGTGGAATATAATCTAAGAGGTAGGATAAGGAGATGGCAGCCACTCAAGGCCACGCCGCGGTGTTCGCCAGACCTTAAACACAAACACATAAACACATTAGGACTCAAGTAACTAGTTATGGTTGTCGACCGTCGATTAGGGTTTTTAAAAAGGTTTAATTATCGATTACACAAATTTTAATTGATACAAATTAATACTGAATGAAATATAAAAATACTTAAATCTAATCTGGTCTCGACTACTACACGAGTGAGTAGGAGATCCAGAGACGACCGCTTGCTTCAACGATTGAGTCAAGAGCGCCGAAGAATTGGTTGCGCGGAGCGACGCTGACCATGGGTGGTCTTGGCGAATCATTCCGGGAACCGATGAGGTGGCGCGATGTTCTTGCGCAATGCTCCTTGAGCGTGGGAACGTTACCCAGCCGTTGGGGGTGTAAGGCCGTGTAACACCTCCCCTCGAAGATCAACAACTATTTGCCAACGTCTAGTGTAAATGTTGCTGCACGTCGGGCTTCCAGAGATTCTTCCGGTGAAGCACGACTATCTTCCTGCTTTTTCATTTTCTTTCTGTAGACTATTATAGTCATAGCAATTGCACTGAGTATTGCTATTCCGTAGAAAGGTAGCGTTGTGTGAAATATACTCGTAGAATCGTTTGATTCTATTCTTACTGGGGTTTCCATCATAATCTGATTTTCAATGTTATGTAGAGCATTAAGGTTGATTGATTTAAGGTTTAATTTAGCTTCCATGTTCTTCTTTGAATACATCGAAGTATTTGCATAAGCAATAATTGCAACAGCCTTCCCATGAATTCGATTGTCTTCGTTTGCAATTGTGAATTCCTTTGTTTTAATTTTGCAGGTGTGAGGTAGAGTGACGAAATAGCTTCCATGAAGTATCTTGTGCAAGTTTTCGCCGCAAGACAGGTGCGTTTTGGTAGGTCGTGGGAAACTGATGACGTAGTGGAGATCGTCCAATTTTATCAGTGCTTCTTTAGACATAGAGATTCGCCTAGGAACACATGATGATGAAACATCTTGAAGTTGAAGTAGGTGATGGATGCAATCCTCTTCTGTGCGTGTCTGGTGATACGCGCTTGGCTCGCATATGTACCAGCTGTCAATCTTCGGGCATTCAGCCTCCATGTACATGAATGTCTGAGAGTCAGTTGCTAGATAGGGATAGGGTGGTATTATGACGGATAGGTTTTTATTTGGAACGGGACAAAGCCTATATAACTCATAGGTTTGTGAATGGGTAATAGGAAATTTTAGAATTACCACAATCTTTTTATCCGTAAAATAAGAACCTAAGCTAATTAAATCGTAGTAATATCTAATATCTAAATTTAAAATTTCATTAACATTATAATTTTTATTCAAAATACTAATCATATTCTTAAGAGCACTTATAGGTAAAATAGAATGGTGAACGGATTTTTTACGACTAAAGGCTAACATATTTTCTATTCTACTTATTTCATCTAATAATTCCTGAACATTTTCATTAAGAATTATAAATAATTGCGATAAATGTGCAAATTGGGTAAGATGTCCGTTATCAGTATTTGTTCTATTTATGACATCCAATAAGGTTTTCGCTAATTTTTCCTGATTAATTTTTAAATTTAATAGCAATTGAGACTGCTGAGTGGACATTTCTTTAAGTAGAGTAATATGGTTATTAAAAGTATTTGCTAATTTACTATTGTCATTCTGAAGAATTTTTATAGCATTTTCAAACTTCAGGGCGTCATTATGATCTAAATTTCCAGTTATACATTTAATAATCGTTCCTAAAGGGTTAATTAATCCACGCTTAGTTCGCGAGATAGGTCTGAAAACTTCTAGCTGTCTTGAAGCCTTATTTAACTTAAGATAAAGATATTTTATTTGGTACATGAACATATTAGCATCAGTGTTAGTTAGTGAGTTAGTTACATTTGTTAGTTGAAATTTTAGATAATTAAGTTCAGTCTGCATATTTTCTAAGTCTATGTCAATAATAAAGGAGTGGTAATGGGATATAATTTTGGTTTTTCCTAATTGGAAAGGTAAAATTCCGGGTCCATTGTCTAGGCTGTTAAGTTTAATTTCCTGTGCTAGGGCCAGGCTTGTCATAGTCATCCTGTAACAAGTCAGAAGGTTTATCTTTTGGTGGTCGTTTCAGTCGCCCTTTTGCAACGGGTCCACGTTTCCTAGAAGTGTATATGTGAATTGGTAAGTTTGCCATTACTTTGTCATGAGTGAAACGGGGTGCTAACTTTTGTCTATTAGATAGCGGGTTGCGAATGTAAACGTCCTGGTCAGGTGAGTAATTAATTTCGGGTTCTCTACTCTGATTACGACGTGCCATTATTGATTCACGTTGTGCTCGCGATGACTCATGAATGAGATCGTAGACTGTTTCCATTTTTTCGCGGTGAGTTAATATATATTGTTGCAATAATCGTTCTGATAAATTCGTATCAATAGGATCGCGAGGGTCAATGTGTCCTGTCAATACTTCAAACGGTCTACACATAGTCAAACTATGAATAGAGCTGTTATACGCAATTAGTGCATAGGGTACTAAATTGCGGGCTGGCTCGTTGGTATGTTTTAATTTTAAAATTCTAAGGTGTTCTAAAAGCGTGCCATGGAATCGTTCAATTACTCCATTGCCAGTGGGTGCGTGAGCTAAAGTTTTATGATGCTGGATCTTATGTAATCTCAAAAATTCGGCTACTAGCTGGTTAGTAAATTCAGTACCTTGGTCTGTAGTTAAAGTTAAAGGAAATCCATGATGGGTACCAAATTTAAGTAGGCTTTTTACAATATTTGGAGCTGTGCAATCTTGTAAGTGATATGCCTGGGCATATTTTGAAAATGTATCAATGAATGTAATGTATTTTTCCTGCTCTATGCTGATAACATCAGCATGTATTAATTCAAAGGGCTTCGAAGGCGGGGGTACTATTTTAAACTCCTGCCTTATCGGGTTCCGATCATATTTAGCACGATTGCAAATTTTGCATTCTACAATAAATTTGTTAATGCTTTCTTTCATTTTAGGCCAAAAGTAGAATTTTGATAATGATAGGTATGTTTCTTTAGTACCTCGATGGTTTGTTTTTCCTTCATGGTACTTCCTAATCGCATCTTGTTGTAACAAATAGTCTTTAATGTTCTCTAATTCCATTTTAACCATAATTAAATTTAGTGAAGAATTTTTAAACGTATTTTGTAGAACGGGAATTAACGTGTATATATAATTAATAGGCTGTACTAAAATTGCCGTTTGAAATTTGGGGTTAACAAAATTTTTAATAACATCTAAAATATCGTTTTCTAAATTATTTTCGCTTATTTCTACGTGCGTTCTAGTGTATTTATCGAATGGTTTGGTAATGATGGGTTTACTTTTAGTGGGGTGATTCAATACTTTTATAAAGAGCTGTCGTTTGTAACGGTTTAAAGGATTTTCGCTAATAGGTATTTCTAGAATAGGATTTTCAGCGCTGGTGTGTGCTGTTTCAGTGGACGTATCTGAATAGTTTTCCGGGTTCTGATCTATACTGAATTCTGAAAGATTCGGTAAAAGTGACAATGTTTCGTCATTGTGAATTTCGACTCGGGATAGCGCGTCAGCGTTCGTGTTGCACTGTCCTTTTTTGAAAACGATAGAGTAATCGTACTCTGCTAGTTTTAACCGCCATCTAGTTAATTTAGCGTTCGGTTCCTTAAGGTTCATTAGCCAAACTAAAGGTTTATGGTCCGTTACGATTTTAAATTTTCGTCCGAAAAGATATGGTCTAAAATATTTGGTTGCCCAAACTATAGCTAATAATTCTTTTTCTATAGTTGAGTAATTAATTTCGCTGTCGTTAAGTGTGCGCGACGCGTATGCTATTGGTCTATCACTGCCTATCTGACCTTGCGATAGCACTGCACCAAGGGCTACATTAGAGGCGTCGGTGGTGAGAATAAATTCTTTACTAAAATCGGGATATTGCAATATTGGGTCGTTAATAAGTAAAGTTTTACAATGCTCAAAGCACTTTATATAATCAGATGATAGGTTAATTTTCGCGCCTTTTTTCAAACAATTAGTTAATGGTTTCGTTAATTTAGCAAAGTTGGGTATAAATCGCCGATAATATCCTAATAGGCCTAAAAATGCTTTTATCTGTTTAGTTGTACGTGGAATGGGGTATTTTAAAATGGCTTTAATTTTATCCGGGTTCGGTTTTACTCCGTCCGTAGTTATAATGTGTCCTAAATATGGGGTTTCTCGTTTTAAAAATTCACTTTTATCCATTTGAATTTTAAAATTGGAATCGCGAAGTCTTTGAAATATTTTATGCAAATTTACTATGTGTTCCTGAAGGGAAGTTGAGTAAACTAATATGTCATCTTGGAAAACTGTACAAATATTATTAATGAGTCCTCTCAATACGTTATCCATAACTCTTTGAAAGGTACATGGTGAATTTTTTAATCCCATGGGCATTCGTAGAAATTCGTATTTACCGTGTTCTACGCTGAATGCCGTCTTGTGTATATCGTCAGGGTGAGTTTCGACTTGGTAAAAGCCGCTGGCGAGGTCTAACGTACTGAAATATTGACATTTTCCTAACTTGTCTAGTATGTCTGTCACGTTTGGTATGGGGTATCTATCATCTATTGTTTTCTCGTTGAGCTTTCTAAAGTCAACGACTAATCGCCATTTAACTTTACCGGAGGCATCGGGCTTTTTGGGTACTATCCAAATAGGGGCACTCCAAGCGGAGGTTGAAGGTCTAATTATATTCTGTTGTAGCATTTTACTAATCTGTTCCTGAACTTCTTCCTTATGTATATGAGGATATCGGTAAGTTTTGCTATGTACGGGTATTTCATCTGTTGTTCTAATGTGATGTTTGATTTTATTTGTGAAGGTTAAATGTTCTCCTTCCAAATAAAATATGTCACTGTATTTTTTGCACAAATTAATTAAATTTATTGATTCTTCCTTATTCAGATGGTCTAAGCGTAATCGCGATAGTACTTCGTTACTTCGAGATGTGTCGTAAGTATAGTCAGTCTGTTCATTAAATATGTACGCTTGAACTGGTTGAGAAAGCGAAAAAATTTGGTCGTTTCCTGTCGGATTAGTAATTTCAACGATGGCTTTACTTTCACATGATTTTGTCAAACACTCGGTAATAAAACAATCTGAAAAAATTTGCTGGTCGACTATGATATCTCCTTTAGAAATAGTAGTAGGTAATTTTACTAACTTGCTTGAATTAGCTGGAATAATTAATTCACACAAATTTGCACTTTGCGAATAGTATGATTGAATAGGATTTGTCGCAAAAGTAGTCTTAAAAGTATTAGTACCTAAGTCAATTTTTGCTTGCCATTGCTTCATTAAGTCACATCCAATAAGTCCGTCGAAATGTTCGTGGAATTTATAAATGAATAATTTTATGAAAGATTCGTCGTTAAGTTCCTTAAAGCATGGTATAGTTATTGAATAAAAGTTACGTGTGGTTGCATGAATATTAGACACAATAAATGGGTCATAATGAATAGGTGAACTTGGGAAATATTTCTCTACAGCGTCAGGACTAATGAAAGATTGGTTTGCGCCTGTGTCGATTAATAGTTTTAATGGGGGATTACCTATCTGTATATAAGGTAGTTGTCGTTTATTATGTAAGTTAATGTCTATTCGGGGGCAGTTTTCATCAAAACCTGGAAAAAATTTTGATTTTCTTGAGCATCGGAGGCTTCTTCGCATTCGATCTGAGAAGAGTATTCTTCCTCGTAATTATTGGGAAAGTATTGCTGATTATCGTCGCAATAGTCATTGGGTAAATAAGTATGGTCATCTGTTTCGTCAGTACAATAGTTCTCAATAGGATTTAGCATTTCCGTAAGGTTCATTTCTCTGGGATGGTAGCTATTATTGACACGAGAATGACTCTGGGCTCGCGGCTCAATAGTACGCGCTACTGGGTGACTAATACCGCTCATAGGGGTAGGTTTGTTAGTCTGTCGGGGTGGAATTTTAAAACCTGTAGACATGTTAGATCTGGGTAAAGCTCTAAACATCTGTTGAGTTCTGTTTAACACGGGGTTTGCATTAGTATAATTTTTAGGTAAGGGTTGTGGTAAGTAATTATTAGTAGTAGTAGGGTTAGTTTTAAAATAATTAGTAGGTTTAGTTTGCATTGGGGGTAACATATTGTTAATATAGGGATTAGTGTTAGGTTTAAAATTATTTAATGGTTGACCTGTAAACGGGTTAAAATTAAATTTCTTAGAATTCGTTGGTTGATTCCTGTTTTGCAAATACAATACATTTATTTCCTCTTGGACGAACTCTAACGCTTTTTCCAAAGAGTCAGGTCTCATACAACGTATTCTATATCCTAGAGGATCCTGTAGTCCTCTCAAAAATGACTGCAAGGCTAATTTTTTATAAAGTTGCCGCTTCGCTTCTATCGTAGTGGCTACCGTTTCATGAAGTTCTACATAAGTGATAATAGTACATAATAAATTTTGAACACGTTCATAAAATAGCTGTGGGGATTCAGACACTTTCTGAGATAATAAGGCAATATCGGTGTATAAAGATGACTCGTCCCTGTGGTCTGAAAAGCAATTAACTAATGTATTTCTAATGCTGTTCCAGTCTCCTGGAAATCCGTTTGTTGCTAAAGTTTTAGCAGCAGAGCCAGTAATTTTATTCAAAACTCCCTTAATTAAACACTGGTTTGATAACTCATATCCTGGGGTTGATTTAATGTAAGTGAGCACTAGTTGGTCACAAATACTTAGAAATCTAACAAGTAGGTGCGGGTTCCCGTCAAATTCGGGTACTAGGCGTAAGGCCTTGTATATATTATCACACAAATTCTGTAATTGTTCAGTAGTACAAGTAGTCATGATTAATTCGTTCTCTGATAAATCTAATTCTAAGTTATCTAACACTATATTTCTATGGGCGTCTCTCTGCGCGATGCGGAGATTGTTCCGAAAGTCGGAATTTGAGCCCTGTGATCGCGATGATCGTGGGTGAAAAATTTTCACGAAAAGAAAAAATCTTTAGGGAAAAAAAAAATATGTAGGTACAAAGACAGGATTAGCAACTGCTAACTAGATATCCAATGTACTTACAATATATACAGCATTGCGGAGCTACTAGACCTTAACCATCGATTTTTGGATGAGTCCTGTTGTGGTTCCGGCTGGCTTCTTCTTCCTTTTTTCCTTTTTCTTCCTTTTTCGACTGCCGACGTAGGTTCTGGATAGACGACGCGAACGCGACCGCGGATCCGGTGACAGCGCGAGGTATCAAAATCGATCTACGCTACTGACTCGACTATCCCTTTTTTCCTCTTCGACTACGATTGTCGAAGTTATGTCGACTGCACCAATGAAAGTTGTCGACGTATTACCGACTGCGCCAGTTATGGTTGTCGACGGTCGATTAGGGTTTTTAAAAAGGTTTAATTATCGATTACACAATTTTAATTGATACAAATTAATACTGAATGAAATATAAAGAATACCTAAATCTAATCTGGTCTCGACTACTACACGAGCGAATAGGAGATCCAGAGACGACTGCTTGCTTCAGCGATTGAGACAAGAGCGTCAATGAATTGGTTGCGCGGAGCGACGCTGACCATGGGTGATCTCGGCGAATCATTCCTGGAACCGATGAGGTGGCGCGATGTTCTTGCGCAATGCTCCCTGAGCGTGGGAACGTTACCCAGTCATTAGGGTTGTAAGGCCGTGTAACAAATGTCATAACAAACATACATAAAAAAATCAAAATCGTTAGTCATTTTATTAGGAGAACGAAGTCAGCTAAAAGATGTATTATTTTAAGAAAATCGCTGTCATGCGCAACCCATCTTTAAGCAAAGCGAAAAGAAAGGTAATTACAACGATGATTAAATTGTTCAGGTGTCGTGGTGACTGTGAATCGACTTTGTGAAAAACAAGTAAAACACAGGTCTTTTGTCTTTCATTCATATTCTTTTGATATCAAACAAGTGAAACTAAATAAAGGATAATTATAAAAAATACAATATTTTTGTGGCCCAGACAGGATAATATTAAAATTTCAATTTTGTGTCTACAATTCGTATACAAATTATTTTCGAATTTTACGCATAGGAGAACTTTTTGAGTTTCAATGTGACTTTACGACGTCTGAACTAATATATTAAAAGTAAGGAGTGCAGTGTCGGTGGCCGTATTTTTCATTATTATGATTGAGTAGCAGTTTCATTTAAAAAGACATTACTTATTAGTCTAATAATAAGCAGGCTACATTGTATTTTTATAATGTATCTCGATACTTTATATCTACATAAAAATCATGGTTGACCCTGTTTAGTCATCCTTGCAACTTCCCGCAATTTTCAAGCTCAGAATACTCGAAGATTATCGCAAGAAATTTTTCGTAGTCGATATCTCGTAATGGATCATCGGTTTCGATGCGGTTTTCGGCATCTGAAATTTCTTCAAATTTTATGAGTAAAAAAAGTAATTTATTCCAAAAAACTTGATTGGAAAAACTATTTTATATTAATGCAATTTTTATGTTTAAAGAATAAAAAAATATAAGCGTGCAAATATATTTTTAAAAATATAAAAAAGGCATTAAAGCCCCGACTAAATCGACTGACTTATTATATTTTTATTATTTAAACATT
>DWKQ01000006.1:0-11682 GCA_018249995.1 Dyscophellus porcius | reverse complement strand
TTAATAACAAGACAACATATGATCCACACACAACAACAACGATCGCAGTTAATATCAGGTGATCTACCACCTGAAAAATCTTTCTCCCAAATTACATTACAGGAAGATAAGGGTGTAACGTCTTCTGATATTGATGATGGTGGTGTTCAACATATTCAGTATCAAAGTTACGGAAGCCAAGTTATCTCGGGTATTCCAGGAAGTGAAGTAACTATTCAAGAATTTACTTCGAAACCGGATATGATCATAACAATGAGTAAAGATATGAAACCTGAGGAAATTCTTCAAATAGCAAAAGGTGAAATAGAACCACAAATTCAAACTTCTTCATCAAGTGTTACCGCTGTAGTTCAGCAAGTGACAAAAAGAATAGTAAAGACCAGGCGACGTATAATACGGCGCGTCGTTATTATAGATGGCAAGGAACACGTCACTGAAGAGGTTGTAGAAGAACCGGATAATGTCGAAGTATTTGAAGAACAAATACCACGAGTATCAATAAATGTCAAAGAAGGTGCAGTTCAATTTGCAGAAGTCGATGACTCTGATGACAAAGGCGGTAAGCCTCCAGGTGAATATTCTGGTTATGACAAAAGTTTTAAAGACTTCCAATTCGACAAACCCCAAAGTGAATCCGCCGCTCCTAAAGACGATGTACCGAAACATAATGTACCTAAAGACGTTCCGAAAGATGATATATCTAAAGACGATTTGCGTAAAAATGATGTACCTGAAGACGATGAGTCTAAAACCTTTGTACCTAAAGATGATGTACTAAAATACGTTGTACGAACAGATGAAATTCATACAAAAGACTCTTTATCAAATGAGGAACTTCCAACTTTAATGAAAGAATTCTTACAACGAGAAAGTGACCATGGATCATACGTAGTTTTAAAGGAATCGACGCCAGATCGTACTATTGCGATCTCAGAAACTATTAAACAACTGCCAACAGAGTTGCAAGAGGTAGTTTTTGAGCCAGAATATCATGTACAAGAACCTCCTGAGGGGCAAATTGCTTTTGTCAGCGGTGGTGTATCTACAATAGAATCATCATCGACGAATGTTAACACTATAATACAAAAAGTATCTAGAAAAATTACAAGAACAAGGAAACGCATCATAAGACATATTCAGATTATTGATGGCAAGGAACATGTTACCGAAGAGGTTATTGAAGAACCTGATGACGTAGAAATAATAGAAGAAGAACCGCATGTTTTGCGATCTATCCAGCAAGGAATGAAAACAAAGCGGATAAAAATCATACGTCACGTACAAATAATAGATGGAAGGGAGCACGTGACAGAGCAAATAGTCGAAGAACCAGACGATGAACCAAAAATTGAAAACGATGATGATATTCTATTAAGTCATCAACAAAAGGACTCATTAGTAACTGACGTTACGAAAGATGTGATCAGTAGTAAAATGAATCCTCTTTTGCCGCATATTAGTGACAAGAATCTGATGAAAGTAACAGACAAAGATACACTCGTTAAAACCAAAGAGGAGGAATCAGCAATCTATAGTAAGACGTCTGATGATGCGCCCAAAGAAAGTGAAACATCTCAAATTACAATAATTAAGATTTCAGGTGTGGAAATAAATAAAGGAGAGCGAAACGAACTTACAAAAAACGATGTAACTTTGCCAAAAAAAGTTGATATTAAGCCTGCTAATCTAGAAGATTCAGTGGCAGGTATCGTCACAATTCCTGAAAATGACAAACTAGAGTATAAACTAACCGCTGAGGTTTTAATAAAATCAGAAGATGATACACCAAAAGATAACCTTACAGTTCAGGATGTCATAAAAACTGCAGATGACAAACCAGTATATAAGCCTACAATTATAGACGTCATAAAACGTGCTAGTAATGAACCCGAAGATAGTTTGCTTACAGCTGAAGATGTATTTAAACCATTGGATAGCGTAATCGATATAACCAAGACTTTAATAGGGACAGAAACAAGTCACTCTGTAATTTCTAAAATTGATCCAAATGTTGGGCTCGTCGATGAGAGTTTTACTCAAAAAAATCTAGACGATACTGTATTAAAGGAAAAAAATGAAGATAATGTGAAACTACCAGACAGTCAACAAACGCAAGCTGACGACACAATGTGGCCTCAAAAATTACATGTCATCACAAAGGAGCCTATTGAAGAGGAAGCTGTAAAAGATTCGGGAAGTAAAACGCCAAAAAAAGGTTTAATGGCAGAAAAACCTGAAAAAGGTGGCGTTTTTGAGGTTACTCATGCCGCTAAACACACCATTTCAAAAATACTTCCATGTGTATCTGATTCTACTGGTAAAAGAGATAATGAAAAACTAGATGAACCAACACAAAATCTAAAAACATCTGAAGAGAAAAAGTCTATTGACATTCCATTCAAGCAAGCTGAAACAACCTCAGCAAGTTCTCCAAAATTAGAGGATGTTACAAAAGAGTCCAAAACAGTAGTCTCCATGGATGTATCAGAAAGTGATAAACCAGAAGATAAAGTGACTCACAAAAAGTTATTAGAAAAAGCTGAAAGAGACAGCCTTCTTGACGTAACAAAAACATTAATAGGAACAGAGATCACCCATACCACTATTTCAAAAATACCTCAAAGTGTGCCTAAATACGATTCTACTGATAAAATAGATAGTGAAAAACAAGATGAACCTACACAAAAATTACAAATACTCGACGAGAAAAAATCAATTGACATTCCACTCAAGCAAGCTGAATCAACGTCAGCTAGTTCTCCAAAATTAGAGGATGTTACAAAAGATAAAGTGACTCACAAAAAATCATTAGAAAATGCTAAAAGAGACAACCTTCTGGACGTTACAAAAACATTAATTGGAACAGAAATAATACATTCCACCATTTCTCAAATTCCAATAAGTCTACATAAAGAAGGAGATTTTGTTGAAGACGATGTACACATCAAAAAATTCGGTGAAGTACCGATACAAAAAGAAGAATTGATTGATAGAGACGAAATCTCTATTGTTCCACAAAAACAACGTGTTGATACCATAAGTTCTCAAACACCCGATACCTCTGAAAAGGAGGAAACGAGTAAACCAGAAGCAGTTCAGTCTGCTACTGAAAAATCTACCGTAATTAAAACAACAGTACTAACCGTTTCAGGAAGCCCAGATAATACTGTTACACAAGTATGTGCTATGGGATCGAAATCACCCGATATTATAAAGCTAAATGTTATTGAAAGTGGAGTCCCATTGGCTATAAAAGACAAATCGGAGATTGACATAAATAAAAGTTTAATAGGAAGTGAAATAGATCATTCTGTTACATCACAATCACCTTTAATGGAAGTGGTTTCAACACAAGCAACTAAACTTACACCAACAGATCATAAAACAGAAGTTAGTGCTCCTAATAAGGTTGTTATGCCACCGCATGACGAAGATAAAAAGCTAATGTCGTCCACATTAGAAGAACTCCCTAAAGCTGTAGAAGTTGTTCTTCCAACAACTTCTACAGCTTTTGAAATTGATTTAGGATCTGGTACTGAATACCCACATTTAAAACCATATATTATTGATGGTAGCCCTGAACAGCGAATATTTGAAGAAGTAGTATCTTATCCTAGTAAAGAACCTGTTTCAATATCTCAGGCGACAGAAATTATTCCCGTAAAAGAAATGATGCTAGACACAACTGTAGCAGATACAATTAACCTGCTTGCAAGTGAAAGTGCTACCTATCAAGCACCAGATATTAAAAATAAAGATCAAGCTACAACAAAAGAAACAATTGATGAAGAATCACCAGAACCTAAGAAATCGAGCATAATTAAAGAGCTTAGTGAGTTTCTTAAATTTAAAAAACCAAAGAAAAAGTCTGGCAAGAAATCAAAAACGGAGCTTAAAAGTGAAGGTACTGACTCCGTCTATTCTGTAAAAGAAGAAAAACCTATAGATAAAGATGTGTCAGTTATTCGTAAAGAGGTGATCGAAGATACGCACAAATTAGATGAACTAATCATCAAAGCTCCCGATGCAAACCTCCCCACGGAACATATTGAAGATAAGGTTCTTACATTATCCGGCGAAAAGAGTAAAAGGGATGTTTCTGAGGAAGCTATTTTAGATTCATATGAAATTCAAGAGCCAGAGGATAGATTAATTGTTATAACTGAAGAAGTACCTGTCACTGAATTATCTACGTCTAATTTGTCAACAGCTGAGACACAGAAAATCACAAAAACTATTACAAGAATAAGAAGACGAATAATTAAACATATACAAATAATTGACGGTAGAGAACACGTAACCGAAGAGGTTACAGAAGAACCAGAGGAAGTAGAAGTAATTGAGAATGAACCAATAACACATGTTTTACAAGAGCAAGGGATCAAAACAAAACGTATACGAATCATTCGCCAAATTCAGATAATCGATGGAAAGGAACATGTGACAGAACAGGTTGTGGAGGAACCGGGTGATGAATTTATTCCTGATTCAACAGTCACAGCTGAAATTGATGTTAAAATCTCAAAACCAGAGACTATTCACATCACCGAAAAACCTGATAGTATCGTTGATCTCACTAAGGTAATGATAGAAAAAGAAAGTATTTCTTCGGAGCAGGTTAAGAAAACATCGATTAAGAAAACCGAAGATACTTCTGCATTGGATATGCCCGAAGTATTGCTGGTAGGCGAATGTAGTGAACCAACGAAAGCTAAAGAACTTGTCGACGTCAAACCACAAGAACCACAACTAACGCCTCTTGAGTTAAAAACATCAGAGAGTGATGTTATGGAAAAGGTAATTTGTAAAGACCCCAGAGATGGTAATCAAATGATTGGTGATGTGAAAGCATCTGACGGTGATACATTTTTCGGATTAGAATCGCAACAAATAGACGAACAAGAACCTAGAGATATAAAAGAAGAAAAGGTCGCTGAATCTGAAATTATCAATAAACTTATTTCTATTGAAAAACCAGATTATTATCAAATTTCAGCTAACCTTAAACCAGATATACTAAAAATGACAAAAGAATTCATATCTCAAGAAGGTTACGTTCAGGCTGAAAAACCTACATCTAGAACTCCCACTGAAACAAACAAAATGGAGACACATGAAATAGTTGATACTATTGAAATCCCCGAAGCAAGTATTTTTAAAGAAACAGGAATCGAGACTTCAGTGCCAGATAAAGAGACACTTACAGACGAAGTATACGACGAAAATGAAACTAAAAAACATGTATTAAATATTACACCAATGACTGAAACTGGCAAAGATGTTGAGCGGAAAGCGGAAGACAACCAAATGAAACAACCGACACATATACTAATATTAGAGAAACCTCCAGCTCAGTCACCCGTACGAATAGAACCAGTTCAAATAAAAAACATATCAACGGAGACAGACACTGGTAACATTTCTCAAGCCCCTGAATTGTCATACGTGGAACAATTTGAAGCAACAGTTCTAACGTCGAATGAAAGTATTGATAAATTAGTTCAAGATGATGAAAAACGAGCACGAAAGCCAGAATTTATGCCCTCTGAAACGCTAGAGTTTATAGAACATAAAACAAAGGATGCTGAAAAACCAGATGTTAAGTGTGACGTTAATTTGTTTATTGAATCGGAGCGACACGATACACATTTACGCGCAGACCAACGAAACCTCTCTTTAGTTAATAAGCAAGTGGATACTCTAGACATCAAGGAAGTTCTATCAGAAAAACCAACTCAGACAACAGAAATTTCTTTGTCCATCACTAAACACGATGAAAGTAAAAAATCCGAACCCAAAGTTCAATTGGACGTAACAATTGAAGAAGACCAGGATATTAAGCAACCATCAGTACTTAAGAAAGTTATCAATGTAGACCTGCCAGCTGAAGTAATAATTACAAAAGGCTACACAAAAATGTCTCAGGGGGACATGCCTAAAGAAGTTGAACCCACTATTAAACCAGCTGCAGAAGAATCGGTAAAGGATCAGAAACGCAGTAAGAAACGAAAAAAACCTAAACGTCCATCAGAAGGTAGTGACTCTGTAGAAACAGAGTCTCACACTGAGACAGAGAAGAGTATTTTGGATACGGATAGTTCGTCGCTGAGTCACTACGTTGAGTTACCAACATCTCCGCCTGTAGAATCTCCCAAGCCGGCATGTGACCTACTGGAAACAACAGAAGAAGGGAAAGAAACTGAAACAACTTCACCGATTATTTATTCGGAACAAACAATTGAAGAACAAGGGTATGAACCTGAAGATATATCCCTAGGCCCTATCCTTACTCCCGACAAAAAGAAAATTCAAAAGAAGCGCAAATCATACGGAGTTAGCGAAGAAACTACATATCCAAAACAAAGCACTACGGAAGAGGATACAACTGTTACATCTCCCGTGGAAATGATGGAACAACCACAAAAACAGAGAAAAGTTAAGAGTAGAAAGGGTAAAAAGAAACCGACACCTACTGATGAAACTTTTACTGAACCGGAAATCAAAACTGAGAGTCCAAAGATAGGCCAAGAAACAGTGGCAACATCCCCTCAGCAAGAGTCCTACCATACGATGAGTGAAACGTCAGATATAAGCACTGTGAAGGTTGTAGAGGAATGTGTTGGAAGCAGTCCTGAAGTGATAGAAAAAGAAATATCCACAACCGTGACGTTTCCTGTTCCCGTTGTGGAAGAAATTCCCACCCAGGAATATTCAGTTCAAACATCTCCAGAGATAACTGAGTCTGAAAAGGAAGAAAAAGTATATGTTAAACCAGAATTGACCGACACTGAATTACAAACATCTCCTACTCCAGTTAGCGAAATGACAATTCAAACTTCACCGGTGAAAGACAAGGAAGTCCATACACAAACATCGGAAGAAATTAGAGTTTTAGAAAAAGTTGAATTATTAGACTCCCAAATTCAAACTAGCGAACCGGAGTCGCCAGAGCACATCACAGTGGCTGAAGCTACAACCCAAGTAATATCTAGAGATATTACGGTACCTGATGAGAAATTCTCACAGACTTCTACTCCTGATGAAGATTCTAGGAAGGAAGTGCAAGAAGTTATAAAAGAGTCCCGCGAGATGCAAACGTCACCTCTACCTCAAGTACAGAAAGATGAAAAGAGCACCGAAGTTATAATAGAGACGAGTGATACTGATATACAGACAACACGAAACGAAATTGTTGATCAAGAGACATCTACATCACCTGTCAAAGAAAAAGAAGTAACAGAAATAAGCATACAAACTCCTGAAGTTCCTCTTGTAAGTACATCCACTCAATCAGAGGAGCCCGATATGCTGGTTGACCAAAAACAAGATAAAATTGATACTATCCAAAAACACACGCCATCTCTGGAAGTAGACCTAGTCAAAAAAGAAATAATTACGGTCGATAACACCCAACAGACATCACCAAGGATAGTCCCTGAAGAATATCCTCAGGTACCAGAAATTCAACCCAAAGACGAAATCATTACTGTTGATAAAATACAGCAAACTACTCCAAGGGAAGAGGCTCCAGTACCTGTGCCGGCATTAGAACTTACTCGACACAGTATTATTACTACGGATGGATCGCAACAAACTACACCAAGAATTTATTTAGAGGAAAAAGTTGTAGCCGAACCTACTGCTAGTAAACATATTATATCTACTATTGATAATACTCAACAAACGTCTCCTAGGGTTTATTCAGAAGACTCAATATCAACGTCTACAGACGAGCCTTACGAAGTACACTTACGAGCCCATATTTCTATTCCACAAGCTACTACAGACTTCATCGATAGTGAACGCCAGGTACAAGAGTCGCCGCAGTCCATATTGGGTGATAAACACAAGACAAAGAAAAGAAAGCATAAGAAAAAGACAGAGTCTCCCTTACAATCCCCTGGAAGTCTTTCAGATCCTATTAATGCTGAGCTGTCTATTTCTGTAACACCAACAAGTGATGACTATTCTAGCAAGGAAACATCTTCAATAGATGAGGGTATATCCCACTTGGCGAGTCCTGTTCTACCAACAAGGCAAGAAAAAATAATTGCTCAACATAGACCCACGTATTCAGACGTAGTCCAAAGATCTAAATCTAAATCACCATCACCGAGCAAAACTATTGTACCTAAAACGGGCAAAGCAAAATTAATCGACACTCTTGAAAAACGGACTCAATCCATTGCAGATCTTTTAAAAGTTAGACCAGATGATACTATGACTGTAGCTCTTATAGAACCTTCTGTAGAAAAATCATATGATCTCGTTGTTAATAAGGAATTGGATGAAGTTAAGAACGCTCTTGCAAATAACGATCCACCGAAAGTTGAAAGGAGCATTATTATAGTAATTGAGACAATTTCTATATGGCTGGAAGAAATTCAGTATAAAATTCAAAGAGATGTAGTCTCTGGTCGTAAGCCAACTGACGAAACAATGAGACTTAAGGCATTAGAAAGCTATGTACAAAACTTAAAAGAAATCGTTTATGTGACCGAAGTGAATGAAGAGATAATTACTTTGATTGAGACATTAACGCGGCAAGTGACTGCAGTTAATACTTTGAGTAATCAAAGCTCAGTAAAAGTAAAGGAAGTAGAGTCGGACTGGAAAAGATTTTTGGAAGATACCGAAAAATTATATCAATCAATTGAAAGAGTAAAAAGACGATTGGACGATTTAATTCTTTCAGAAATGCCAGCTCATCAGAAGCTTGATGTACTCGATAAACTCGAATCTAACAATGCTGATAATTCCGACACTGTAAGGAAACTGTTTAGAAGATACAGAAGTCTTGTTGAGTCAAATCCGAAGAGAGAATGCCCTAAAATGTTGTTCATGAGCGATGACGATATTAAGCAAATTGAACGCTCCATTAACCTCGAAAGGGATCGTGTTATGCAACTAACTTCATTAGCGGAAGAATACGAACAAACGCTTCAAGACTTTGGTCAGATTACAGAAGTGGCTGAAGCATTATTAGATGGGAAAATCATAGTATCTAACTTGGACCATCTTCACGAAGAAATACAAAAACATAGGAAGTTCTTTGTAAATTTAAGCCACTGTAGAGCGATCCTAGAATCTTTGGAAGATAATCTAGACTGTGAAACGAAAGCAAAATATTCTGCTCTTCACAATTCGCTTCACGAACGAGCTACAACAATCATAGACAGAGCTGCTAGTCGAGCCCAACAAATGACGTTAGCAGCATCAAGATGGGGTGTGCTAGATCAAGGTATGAAGGAAGAACAACAATGGCTAAGTGTCGCTCAACAAAGGATTCCTGATTTAACCAACGTTACATCTATCGATCACGAGCAGTACGTTAATCTGTATCAATCTATCAGTCTCGATGTTTCACACCACTATGCCAAAATGCTTCGCCTATTATCAATAACAGAAGGCCTTCAAAATCTTATAGTATGTTCAGGGCTCGAGGCTGAATGCTCTAAAGCTCTCGACACATTACTAAAATTACAAGATGATGTAGACTCGAGACTAACGCGCCTAACAGCATTTAGAGAAAACTGGGTTACATATGACCTTCTAATTGATAGAATTGAGGGCTGGATGAAGCTAGCAAACAGGGAGTTAGAACATATTACCCCAGAAAACATTACCACAACTAGTAATTTGCGACGTTTCTGGGAATTAAAGGCTCAACATGAAATGTACAACAACTTAAAAAATGAGTCCGGTATTCAATTTGAAAAAGCATTAGAAATCCTTCCTATATCAGATGAAATGGGTCAGCGGCAGTTCTTCTCCAAAATTGAAGACAAATGGCGCAACTTGTCCGACCGAATTGGTAATATACATTCCACCGCGATTCAAAACATTTCAGATCGTGATGTGTCTTCGGGAGAAAAATTAAACATACTGGAAGAGGAATTAAGAGAACTTCGTGCCGCCTTGGACGGCTTGAAAGGAGTCATAAAGAACGAGGATGAACTCAACCTTTATATTGAAAGACTACAAGTAATGACTGGTCGTATAGACAGGATACAGAATGAGCTCGGGCGTCTTAGCTTACTGCCCACAGCGGAGTCCGATCGTTTGGGAGCCCTCTTGACACAGTCGGGTATACTAAATGATTTGATTGCTGAAGAACTCGAACGCAGTCTCCTGTTGAAGGAGAAGATTGTACAAGTACAGGCCGGTATAGTGCGCTGCCAGAAGAGCCAACGACGCGCACGGTTGACGTTGGAGGAATGTGAAGCAGCTGAACGGCTAGGCAGCGACGTAGTGGAGAGAGCCGAAGAGACCTGCCACAAGCTACTAGAAGACCTGGCGTCGCAATGGCGGGATATTCTCGCCCTACGACAAGCGCTACACACTCTGCCGATAAGTCTCCGAGTCTGTGTTTCTCCTACCGGCGTAGAAAAGGACATCTCTGCTTTGCAGGTGAGTTTTGTCAGAAATGAATTATTTTATATATCAACTTCCGCCCACGGCTTCGCCCGCATGGTGTGTTGTTAAAAAGCAAGTGAACAAGCTATAAAACGTTCCACGTACTTTTTAAATTGACATAACTTTTTTATTTATTTACCGAGTCTAATGAAACAAACCCTAAATGTTAAGTGAACCCCATCGCAATATGATCCTGGAACTGAATTCAATTCGGATAAGCCGTTTCTGAATTTAGCGTTAACAACAGGCATACAGACAAACAGAAAAAATGTCAAAACATTGTTTTGGGTTCTCTTGCGTCTATAAAGGCACCCATTATGATTTCTTTTTATTTACATTTGCATTTGTACGAACCACTTACACGCTTTGATTGCACAGGAAACCCACGCAGAGCTGGAGGCGGCATGCAACGATCTGAGCGTGCGTCTCCGGAACAAGGTGCAGCTTTGGAAGCGATTCGAGAGGCAGCTGGAGCTGGTGCAGGGCGCGGTGCGCGAGGCGGACTACATGGTGGAGCTGCTCACAGTGCAGGGGCAGGTCGACTACGACCGCCTCTTGAAGGCAACTGAAAAACTTGAAGTGAGTTACGTCACAGCTTTTAATTATCTTTCAGAATTCAGTTTTATCTGTTTAGGGTTTTGTTATATTGCTAGATGATGTGTCTAACGTTTCTTTGGATGATAAGTAAAACTATGTTTGTATGTGTATGTGTTAAAAAGAGGCTTCTTTTTTTGTTGTAAATCGCACAGACATATAATAATTTAATTTCCTCAGATATTAAGCTCCGTCTGTGAAATAGTTGCGGTGGTGTGAATTAGACATGAGTAATTGGAAGTTTTTTATGTATTAAGCGACAAAGTCGACGGATCACCAGATGTGGGGCGTGATGTGGGGCGCAGGGCTGGGTCGATATGTGATGTGGAGAGCGCAGGGGAGGAAGCTTTAGAAAGAGGTGAGGTAGAGTAGAATCACCATGCGACGAAATAGTGTCCTCAAGGAGGCGGTGATGCTGACCATGAGATATGGGGTCCCATGGTAGCAAGAAGACACAACGTGGTCTTACATCTTTATTATCACTGTTCTACAGAGTCTTAATGATACTTAGTGAATAATTATGAATCTAATTACATGCTTTTATATACAACTAGCTGACCCGGCAAACGTTGTTGTTCCATATAAAAAAATGTGAGTGGACAACCCTTATCACTAAGGGGCATGAAAAATAGATGTTGGCCGATTCTCAGACCTACTCAATATGCTCACAAA
>DWKQ01000005.1:0-11783 GCA_018249995.1 Dyscophellus porcius | reverse complement strand
AATTTGGTTACACTCGTTTGGAAGTTATGCGCGTACAAACATTTCGGTGATAAATATCTGTAATTATTATTATAATTACAGATATTTATATAGATAGTAGATAGATTACATAGTACATTCATGGTTTACTCAATGTCAATACGCCATGTTATCTCACTGAATTTTACTGAATTATTTTAACGTTTATACTGTCAATGTCAAACACGTGATTAACAAAAGCATAGTCGCACTGAGATTTGAATCACGGTCGAATTTCGACCATGGGGGGGGACATCTACTTGGGCTTTGTTGGTGTTGTGGGTGATCTACATTTTAGTCAGAGGACACGTAGAATTGGTCAAGTAAAATTTATGAATATAACGACAAAGAAATCAAAGTTTACAAAGGATTACTCCGACATGTCCGTTTCGCTTCGCTTCGCTGAAAACCGGATTATAGCTATGTGGGATTGCGTCTAAGTTTTCCCGTATAAGTTTTCTTGCACGCTACACTGAATAAGAAAACTGTAGAACTAGTATGTAATCTTATGTACTTCCTTCAGCTCGAGTCCAGAATAGTACTATCGGTATCTCCTGCATGTCGTAAGACGCGCCTAAAAGGAGACTTCCAAGGGGATGGTAAATAGTGCTGTGAAGTACACAATTAAGGACTTGGGTACAGGTAATAATCAGTAATTGGAACGTAATTCTGAAATTCATGAGTGGCCTTTACTTTGATCTGAGTAGTAAATATTTACCGCAACAAGATCTTCAACGTCATATCGACCCATTATTGTCCCACTGTTGGGCACGGGTCTCCTCTCAGAATGAGAAGGATAAGGCCGTAGACCACCGCGCTAGCCAAGTGTGTGTTGGTAGACTTCACAGATCTTTAAGAACTTTGTGGAAAACTCTCAGATATGTAGGTTTCCTCAAGATGTTTCCCTTCACCGTTCAAGCAAGTGATAATTAATTTCTAATACGCGCATAATTTTGAAAATCAGAGGAGCGAGCCCAGATTTGAACCCCGGACCTCTCGAATGAGAGGCCGGAATCTTAACCATTGGGCTATCACGGCTTATCTTCAACGTATCCTTGGAAAAATAAAAACTGTTTTGCCAAGTTACGATCGTTGAAAATACGTACCGAGAGAAAGATACATTACGTTCTATCGGGACTGCCAACTAAATAGTGTTACGGTAATAATTACAAACTTTATTTGCATAGAACTGCTAGTTCTACAGGCTGTTTGGAGAGCTTTGTATATTTGCGTCGGCTAGCATATTGCGGTATAATTGAAAAGCCGCGATTAAAATGAACGCGAGAGAAATGTAGAAAGATAAATGAAGCCCGAATGGTCCCGAAAATTCAAAACGATAAAATAGAGATAAAGATAATTACTTGGAAAATCCAAATGAGAATGCCATAAGATCTTTTAAAAATATATTTAAAGTTAAATAAGAAATAAATAAAATAAATTTCAACTGTGTGCTGCGCGCGCGCTTTTATGTTCACCAATGAGAAATTGAAGAACAGAAAATTTCGAGATATTCGATACTAAACAACTTCGCGCTTAATGTCAACCTCTATTTTAGATATAAGGATAAGATAAAATTCAATCACAACTAAAGGGTAATATATCAAGCTGTGATTTTCATTACAGTTATTCCCAAAGGATTAGTTATAAGATTAAAAAAAGTTTAGGAGTAGTTTAAAAATTAGTTTTTAGTTATCGCGACTACAAGGGTTATGGACGTTTTTTTAGGCGATAGTAGAGCATACATACGCGCTTAGCGCGAAAAATTTGCGATTATTAAAATTGAGCGCGGTAATGTAAGTCGCGCGGGAAAACCCGTTCGTAATAAAGTCATTAAATTTTAACAATAAACATAATTTCTCTGGCATACTATTCGTCTGAATAAAATTTTAACACCAATTATTCAAAACGCATGCACAAAACAATACAATGAACGGATGTGCTGAAATATTTTACGCTAATGAATTTAAAAATTAGATGTGATTTTTATCATTCAATGTCATGGGAGTATTCAAATTTATTTAGTGATGTTTTAAAATTATTCAATTGAGTGATGACCTAGTTAGTGCGTGAATTGTTTCGAAATAAATTTGCTTACTCTAACCAATGCACACGGATAATATTGAGGTGAATGTCGTCACACAGAAAGCAAAAACAAAACAATTGTGGTAAGCACAGTGAACCCACATGCAAACATTGATGTGTAAGTCATGTCCAATTAGTCCAATTAATCAACCATAATCATAATCATGTTATTACTATTTTGTTAAGTGATTTGTTCGTGAGACAATTCAATTTCATTTTGCAGTAGGTTACGTCAAACGAAGCTAAGCATATTTTTGTGATTTCTACCTTCGTTCGGTGGCTTCGTTTGACCACTGTTACTTTCAATATGTGCTAGCAACGTCGTCTTGGACTTCTCTAACGGCCTTCTCGCCTTTAGAGGTGACTCCGTAGGCTTTTTGTCACTCCGTTCCGGTTCACTCTCTACGCCCAATTTACTGAGGGCGACAAGGTTGGCTACATAGGGACAACACATTGGTAACTTGAATTAAACCTTATCATTGTATTTACAGTTCATGTCGAAACTGTTGTGTTATATGGTTCTGTATATAACTGAAAATAAGCTAAGCATGCAAAATACACAGCCAATTTTTGTAAATAATTAAAATAAGAGCCTGACTTAAAATTTTAGCTTAAGGGCTTAACAGAAAGAAGCAGTGGAATTTTGAATGATGTTTAAACCAAAAACGATTAGAATTGTGAGTTTTCATACCAAGGAAGTGTAAACGGTCCTTTGCCATGCCCAGATTTGTTTTCATCTTATCGTGTAATCTTTGTGCTCTTTGCCAGGCATCTCCTCGTCCACCCCAGCAATCCACTGCAATGCCTCTTTCCAGCTCGTAAATACCCTTTTTATATAATTCTATCGCTAACTCTTTCTGTCCTGTATGTAAATAAAACAAAAATGACTGAAAGTGTATTACATTTGAAATTCAAATTTGTTGTGATCGGGATTATCAAGGTCTTCATGACATAACATCTATGCTGTGCATAATATGGTAATGTTGGGTGCAGCTTCCTGATTTGGTAATTGTAGATCAAATTTAAATTCAATGACCCAGCGAAAAAGTTGAATATTGTGTGTAGGAAACTGATATGTTCATTGTGGAAAACTTACCTTCATTCTCTTCATCAATCTTCAGCGCTTTGGAAATATACTCAAAAGCTTTCCGATGGTGGTGCTTCTGTTTCGCGAGCAGAGGGTCTCCAGGACCCACGCTGTGTAAGTGAGACATTTCTTCTGCAGCAATTTCAGTTGACACCACGCCGTCCTTCACCACCACTTCCAAGTTACACTCGCCACTTTTACGGGGCTTATGGATGAAACGATGTGAGGCCGAGTACAAATACTTGAAAATTATAAATAACTGATACAAAATAGATCGGAGTATGTTGAACAGAATAATAATAGGGAACGAAACAACGTAAAGGTTCCTTTTGTGGACAGAAGGTTGCGATTCATTTCGCAACGTCGAACCCTTTGCTAGGTCTGTAACGACTGCCATCTTTCGATAACAACCGGTTAGTGTAGAGTGTAACCTGCGCTCAACACACAAATACAAATACTTCGCAGAATAATCGGGGAGCCCTTCAATACTCCAATACCATTACAGAGAGAAGGGTGTGGCTGAAAAACAGTTCCGCATAGAGCCCGTGACTTTTTAGCCGACTTCGTTCTTCGATCGAATGGGCTTACAATTCGTCTGTTTTTTTTTTTCTTTTTGATTACTCCGCGATGCGGTCACCGATTAACATGGTACAAAAACTCAAATGTGGGGTTTTGCTTTGTATTGGTCCCATTTTATGAAATTTTAAAATCCGTTCAGCCGTTTTCTTGAAATCTTGAAAAAACCACATTTAAATTCATATAATCTCTTATAAGGATTGCGCGCGCGCGCGGTAAGAAGTGCACGTACAGTTATCTGCTCCGTAAAAAAAATATCCAAAAGCCAATAAACAGTGTTTAAATCCTTTAAAATCTATAATAATCCAGCAGTTACAGCTACAAGTGACTCAACATAATATATAAAAACACCAAATCTCAAATATTCGTGTGTAATTTAAAGAAGAAACTTTAATAAACAGTACTAAAGTTGCTAAGTGTTGTGTACCTATCAGTGTATGACTCATAACGTGACTTGTGCAGTGCGAAATTACCATATATGGTCACAAACAACTCGTTTTCAATGTACTAAAAATCTCCGTTGCTCCAAGAGTTTACTATTTTTCACTCAAGTCGTGAGTGGATTCTGTGGTTCAGTGGTAAAGAGTTCAAATACAGTACTGCGTCCTAGTGACGTGCGTTCAAATCTCTCACAAGGGACTTTTTTATGATAGCAATTTTTATTCTTTTTTTATTTTTTAAATTAAAGAAAATGTACTTTTTAAGTTAAAAAATATTATTTAAATTAAAGAAATAAGCAAAGATTTCTTTTTCAACGATTTTTTTGCATTTAAAATAAAGAAGAAGAAAAATACATTTTTCTTGTGCTTCGAACTCACAACGTTATTTACATCGTTATCTACGGAGACTCTGGTTCTTCATAAGCTATTGTCGTTCAATTTTTCTTCAAAGTTACGCAATACAAGTATAATGGCTAATTCAAACGTATGTGCAGGCTGCCTTAACAAGCTGAATGGTGGCCCATCTATGTGTTGCTCGCGTTGCAAAGCAAAATATCATAATTCTTGTTTAAACTTTACTACGAAGGATTATGACACAATGTCCAACGAGTACAAATTGCAATGGATTTGCGTAACATGCCGTAGTAAGGACCGGAAAGGAGGCGATAATACAAACACTCCGGTCCGTGCCACTTCATCACCTCAGCAAGAGTATGTTACTCAGCGTAGCAAGTCCCGCAGCACCGCCAATTGCTCGTGCTTATCAGCGAACAACATTCGAGATATCATTAGAGAGGAACTTCAAATCTCTTTTGAACAGCTATTTCATCCCCAACTATCAGAGGTTCGAATTGCAGTGTCATCTATTGAAGCATCGTTGTCCCACCTCAACGTAGAGTTCGAAAAAATCAAAGCAGAGCATACTTCACAGGCCACCTTAATAGGTGAGATGAAAAAGGATAACGACTCGCTGAGGACATTTAACCATTCACTCTCATCACGACTCGCTCAGCTAGATCAACACTGTAGATCTTCCAATATTGAGATCCAGTGTGTGCCCGAAAACAAACAGGAGAATTTAGTGAACACTGTGCAACAACTAGGTAAAATAATAAAATGCCCCCTTAGCGATGCTAATATTCTCTACTGTTCAAGACTGGCTAAACTGAATTCTGCTAGCCCGCGCCCTCGCTCTGTTTTGGTGAAATTCAGCAGCCCGCGTCTTCGCGACGAATTTCTCGCAGCCACCAGTAAATTCAACCGATCAAACAAAGACAACAAACTTAATACAAGCCATTTGGGTATTGGCGCAGAGAAAAAAAGGTCTATATACGTCGTAGAACACCTCTCACCCGAGAATAAATCTCTACATGCTGCCGCCCGCGGTAAGGCAAAAGAGTTAAATTACAGATTCGTATGGGTGCGTGATGGACGCATATATATGCGAAAGAATGAAGAATCTAATTACGTACATGTGAAAAATATTGATCTGTTAAATCGTTTATCATAATTTAGCTAAAGTTGCTTGTATTACTTAAGGGCACGTTTAACAATATTAGCTTTTATTATCAGAATGTCAGGGGCTTGAGGACAAAAACTCTAGATCTTTTTAATAATGTAGTATGTAGTGATTATGACGTTATTGTTTTTACAGAAACATGGTTGAATAGCAGCGTGGGCGATAATAAGTTGATTGATAATAGGTATGTCGTGTACAGACGCGACCGGGAATCAAGCGGGTTCCATAATAAAAAGGAGGGGGGCGGAGTACTAATTGCAGTTTCAAAGCGATTTAAGTCATCTCGTCAGTTTGGGTTGGAGTCGGATTGTGAAGACCTCTGGGTAAAGTTAGATGTAGTAGATGAAGGGAACCAAATTGAGTTTCTATATATATGTGGCGTTTATATACCTCCTCCTGTTCAAAAACACATCTTCCAAAACTTTACTACAAACGCAAGCCGCACTTTAGCAGAACGCGATGGTAATACGCTTATCCTGGGTGACTTTAACTTAAGCAGTTTAACATGGAATAATACAAGCAATAACTCACTCACACCTTTAGAATCCAATAGCTTACTCAACAATATGATGATAGATTTCATGTCACTAAATAACCTTGATCAGTATAATTCAAACTTAAATAACAAATCCAGAATTTTAGACTTGATAATGAGTACAACAGTTATCAAACATATTGAGGTAGATGTAAACCCACTTTCTATAATTGACCCGTTGCACCCCCCTGTTAAATTTTCCATTAAATCAAAATGCCTTGAATGCTTAACAACGGATTCAGAACGCACAAAATTTCATTTTTATAAAGCGGACTACGAGAAAATCACATGCGAACTAAAAAGTATCCCGTGGACTAAAGAATTATCAAAATGTGCAACTGTAGATGAAATGGTAACAGTGTTTTATAAGATTGTCAGAGTTGTAATAGCAAAGTATGTACCTAAAACACGACCTCACAACAAAAATAAATATCCCATGTGGTTCTCAGGCCCATTTATAAGATTGTTGAATGAAAAATTAAAATATAGGATTAAATATCGCAAATACAAAAATCCTCGTGACTTAGTATCATTCGAGTTACTAAGAGTGAGAAGTGTCAAACTTCATGATACTATTTACAAAAGGTACCTGGAGCAACTAGAGTCATCCATGTCTTCGAATCCTAAATTGCTATGGTCGTTTCTCAAGTACAAAAGAGGTGGAAAAAGTACGTACCCTACTCAAATGTCTTTCGAGGATAAGGTCGCAACATGTGGTACCGACATATGTGACTTTTTCGCTGCACAATTTTCTTCAGTTTACAACACCAGTTTTAACAAAAACACAGATGAATCAATCGTACCTGCTGCTACCAATATTTTAACAACTATTAAAATTACGGAGAGCCAAATCTATAGGGTTTTAAAAAGACTGGACGCTACAAAAGGTGCCGGCTCGGATGGAATTCCTTCCATTTTTGTTGTTAGGTGTGCTGGAGCATTGACAAAACCGCTTACGATTATCTTCAATAAGTCTCTTTGTTCTGGCATCTTTCCCACGGTCTGGAAGGAAGCATTGATAATTCCATTGTTCAAAAACGGAGACACTAACTTGGTCCAAAACTACAGACCGATTTCTATACTCACAGTCTTCGCTAAAGTCTTTGAAACTCTACTATGCCCGATACTTTCTTGGCAATTTAAACAAATTATTGTACCAGAGCAACATGGATTTATCAGTGCACGATCCACTGCTACTAATTTGTTGTCATTTGTCGAAGATGTAGCTGTGAATGTCGATCGTAGGAGAACGGTAGATGCTATTTATACGGACTTTAGCAAGGCCTTTGACAAAGTTGACCATAGTATGTTGCTTAAAAAATTGTCGTCGTTTGGAATTGCTGGTAACCTTCTAAATTGGTGCAAGTCATATTTGGAAAACAGAATATCAGTAGTTGTTGTCGGCGGTTATACATCTAAGCCCATCACGGCCCTCTCTGGAGTTCCCCAAGGCTCCCATTTGGGACCATTGCTATTTACCATTTTTATTAACGACATCAACAAATGCTTCAATAATTCCAAGTTTTGTATGTTCGCCGACGATCTAAAGTTTTATAGGGAAATTAATTCAAATCAGGATGAAGCCTTATTACAGAGTGACTTAGATAACCTCGTCACATGGTGCGAGCTAAACAGTATGACTTTGAATATTGACAAGTGCAACGTAATACGCTTCACAAGAAAAAAATATGTGACTCCTGCTGTATACCGTATAAACTCTACGCAGCTAAATCAGGTAACTCACATTCGTGACTTAGGTATCATTATCGATGACAAGCTACGTTTTAATCTCCACATTGATAAAATTGTTACCAGAGGGTTCAAAACACTGGGCTTTGTACTTCGCAACTGCAGAGACTTTAAAAAGCCTTCTACTAAAATTGCCATCTATAACGCATTTGTACGGAGCAGCTTAGAGTATTGTAGTGTTGTATGGAACCCGCATTACGATATTTACGTTAAGCGCTTAGAAAGTGTGCAAAAAAGATTTTTATTCCATTTGTCATACAACGCCAATTTGGCAAAATCTCTAACGGGCTACGATGACCGTCTGAGACATTTTCAAATTGAATCACTGTGCTCTCGCCGGAAGCTGCTAGACAACATGTTTTTGTACAAACTTATGAATGGTTACATTGATGATTCCAAATTGTTGTCTCAAATAAATATTTCTGTTCCAAGTAGATTACGTAGGTCAAAAAAATACTTGCCTTTTTATGAAAAATTTGCACAATCAAACCTAGGACAGCATTCACCCGTTAACAGGATATTAAAGAGCTACAACAGTATTCACAACTCTTATATTGTAAACTCAAGTAGTGAAAATGATATTCCCTCACAAAAGCCCTTGGTTGACATTTTCTCTAATAACCAATACCAATTCAAAAGATATTTAAAAGCTTTGAAATAAATTACTAGTTCAAATACGAAGGCAGATTTGGGTAAATTTTACAAAAATACATTAATTACATTTACAGGACCTTCTTACATAGCACCAATTTATAAAAATAGTTTTTATACCATACTAGGGTCGACGGCCATACATTTTATGTGGTAAATCACCTCATCAGTGAAACGACTCGACTGCGTTCCTCCACACGTATCGCGAAACTCATATACGTTATATCTGTATTGCAATACGAAACGATATATCTACCATCGCGATACGTGGAGGGAACCCTCTAAAACATACGACACGGCGACCCACTGGGTATAGATGTGGGTGTATTGTATTCCTTTACATGCCATCTCTGGCTTAGCCCCGCCCGCAACAAATTACATATACAATATAGTAGATAAAGCAGTTATGGATAATTGTCAGTACGTTTTTTCTCTTTTATATACGGCATTGCAGTAATTCTATAACAAATCATGAAATAAAATTCTGCGAGCGAATATTCCATGATAATCAATGGCGAAACTTTATCATTTGAGGTTCCTCGCCTAATTCTCGTTCATAAATGCTGTAATTCTTTTTATTAACTTAACAAGCTCTTATTTTATTAACTTGCTATGAACATTCGTTTGGATATAATCTTGCTACTAAGTTTTGAAGCAGTGATAATCATCGGATGGAGCTAAAATTTTGATTAGGATGACAATGCATGTTTATCAAATTTATGTAACGCTAAACCCGATATGGCGGACGGATAAGTTGCGGACTAGTTCTTTATACGTCACTGTGCATCGTTTATAAAGGATTTCTGAGAATACAAAAAGATGACGTCACTCTAAATCCGATATGGCGGATTTTAATAAATGATTATAATTGATTTGGGTATCATAATATGCGAGTTTGCAGAGAAGAAAATTACTAAATTGAATTGAAGAGTACAAAACATTTTCTCGAAGATTTTATTTACTTCTAAAAAGAAGAAAATAAACTAAATCAAACATACCTATCCATTCATTAACACTTAAGTTTATTTTCATCTAATTAGAAGACAGAAATAAATGCACTTTCCTAAACATTTTATTTATTATTTTTTCATAGGAATATAAGATTCTAATCTCCTGTACTAAATGCTGGGAACTATTACCAGTTAGGGGCTCATGGTATTTTGACCATACCGAGATCAGATTGTTACGCCCTGGCATGAACAGGTAACCAAGTTTAAAAATTGAAACGCCAAAATAATCTGAGAATACTTTAATTTGCACACAGCCTCTATTACGAACAATGTAAAGAAAGTAAGAGGATGCTTGATCAAATCACAATAATCATTTGGCAGCAACAATATAACTGGAAGATGTTTTAAAATACAAATTGCTACCGTACAACTATAAAGATTTGTAATGTAATTAAAAAATTCAAAAACTTGCTTTTATAGTTAGTAAAAATTATAAATAAATTGTTGGTTGCATATTAATTATAAGAGCAACATAATTTCCATTGAATATCAGTCCAGTGATTAATAGCAAATTAAAAATTACAGCTAAAGGAAAACAAAATTGTAGAATATCTTAACACATATAATTACCACTTTATTAAAAGTACAAAGTTCAGAGATTTGGGTAAGGTCCCGGTAGTGTGCACAACTCCTGTACTTTAGTTATCACGAAGACGAGCTCGCGCCGAGCGACGAGCGGCGGCCTAGGCGCCGCCTCATCTTAGTCACTGGAGTGACGTAACCTATACAAGGATCTAGAATATTAAAGTAACTTATAATAATTGCATATATCATACATCTAAATTCAAGTAACTTATTTTTTCTTCAGTTTCAAGTTTTATCATTTTACTTTTTTTTTAGGTTTTTTATTTATTTGTTTTTTTTTTACCATAATCTCTTTTGTTGTTTCAACAGCGTGTTGTTGCCGGTGAAATTTGCCTTCCACGAATGATTTTAAGTCTGTTTTCAAATTTACAGTGTAATGTCACAGGTAATACTTTCATGTTTAATACGATTATTCGGCATTTTCTTGTTTTCGAGTGTACTGCTGGGGTCGGGGCACGCGAGCTCCTCGGGGTCCACCGCGGGGTCCGCCCCTACCGCGGCTCTTGAATCCTCCTTGGTAGCTTTGATTGTTATCATTGTACCTATCACGACCTCCATTCTCATTTTGTTGATGATTATCACTAGTATCGCCGTTGCCGTAATATCCATCGTTGTTCCTATTCTGGTAGCCATCTTTGTTGTGTTTACTTTGGTAGCCATCATTGTACTGTCTACTTTGATAGCTATCCTTGTTTCCTCTATTTTGATATTCTCCACCGTGCCTGTTATGATACCCATCATTGTTTTGCCTGTTCTGATAGGATCCACGACCACGGTATCCATTAGACGAACCCCTGCCCCCTCCTCGTCCATAGCGTCTGAATCTGTTCTGTCCATCTCCTTGCCCTTGGGTTCTGCGTTCACCTGCTTCATCTCGTTCAGGGCTTCGACTTTCCTCCTTCCATTCATCATCAATTTTATCATCAACAGGTGTATTTACTTTGTGTTCCTCGCTTGTAATTGGTTGTTGTTCAATGATGACAGGCTGTGGTGTCTGTTGGGGAGTGTGCATTGGTGGAGGTCCTGGTTGTGCATTGGGGTGAGGTGGCTGTGGCAGTTGAGCCAACTGAGCAGGAATCGGTACTGCGGCATATGCAGGATGCTCTGGATGTGGAGGGAAATGTGGTTGAGGAGGTAGGGGAATTGCACCAGGTTCAGGTACCCGACCACCCGGAAGTTGAACGAAATGCTGATTAGTGAATGTTTGTGTCGGAATCGGCGCCGGTGGCGACGGCTGGTTTAAAATTGTGGGGGGCTGCGGCGTGCCTACTGGGCTATCGATTTCAGATTCTTGCAGAAAGAAGAAATTTTGTGAGCCAATTACTTCCGAAATTGGTCTTTGTTGTGGGTATTGTTGGGAAAAGTAGGCATGTTCAACCTCTTGCAGTGTAATAGGGGAAAGTGGAAGGAGAGGATAAGCTGGAGCAGGAACAACCGCAGGTGCAGGAGGAGCAGGGAGTGCAACAGCTGGCAAATAAACAGGTGCGACCTCCACTTCTTCTAACTCTGGAGTCACTTCTTGAGAATCATC
>DWKQ01000004.1:0-11954 GCA_018249995.1 Dyscophellus porcius | reverse complement strand
AGAGAGCGGAATGAGCGACAAAGAGGCAAATGCAACCATTCCATCAGTATTTTCTTATGACGTTGTCACGTTCAACTGTCGTCAGTAAACCGACTTTACAGACAACCGATTTTTTGATATTTATTTTTCTTGGTGTGCAATAAAGTATAAGTGTATTTAAGACTTTTATAGACTAAGAATCATGTATCAGGGATGCAATGTTTGCAACGTAACGATTTTAATCAAATCAAATATTTTTTTTCCATGTATCTTACAAAAATGTACCTACGAGAAAAGTGGATTTAGTGCTATAAGCAGGTAGGTTTCCTCGCGATGTTTTCCTTCACCGTTAAAGTAAGTGGTCATTGACGATCTGTGTGGCGCAATGGTCACCATGCCGTTCGCCACGTAAACATACATCTAAATGATGCATTTAGATTTCTGTTATAGGTACCTCTGGGTGTTTGTGAAATTGTCTTTGTAAATGTGCCGATGGCACCCACGACACAGGGAATTCTAGCGTAGGACTATGAGTGTAGTAAGCGTAAGTATAATTTATTAAGCGAAAAATCCGCCGGAATAGAAACCCGGAACATAGAGTGAGAGGTTCGAATCTTACCACTAGGCTCAAAAGATATTTAAAGAAAAGACGTAGATACTATTTCTTAACAACATATTTGCCTACTTAATTTATAATTGTCTTTTACTGGTTACTGCTGTTGTCAGATATTTGAATTTGCATTTGGCTTTGCGACTAGGCCCATAACATTTTAACGGAGTACAAAATGAGTTTCCGAACTAACGAATGCTTGAATACATACAAGAATAATATTCTTGTGGTCGCAACGTGGTGACGACAAGTAATCACTTCGTTCAATAATAGGGCTTCCGGGTGCAGATTGATGCTGATTGGTATTGGATTCCTGTTATTATTACCCTCTCACTTCGTCACAGTTAGCCGTTCCGACAAAGAATATTAGAGACAATTATATATAAATATACAATACTATAGTTATGTATGATTTTCCATTTACTCTCACAACCAAATATTATTTTCAATCATACCACCTACCGCAAATTCTCATTATTATTATTATTATTGTTATTTCGCAAAATTGCTTACTCGGTTTTCTACAACCGGTTTTACTGACATGTTCGAGCCTAAGCCAAGAACACATCAGGTTGCTGTCGAAATAGAAACTATCGGACCATTGTGAGGGGTGGAGTGTGCGATTGATGTAGCTGAAAGTGCTTGAGAATTAGTGTAGGTGTTGTCGTGATCGGTTTGTAAAAATTTCCTTACTAAGCGACAAGTGTTTAAAACTGCAGCTTTTTGCAAGAGACAGTATGTATAATGTGGCAAGTTCAAAGTCTTCAGAGATTGGTGCAGTTGGTTCGGAATAACTCCAGTTGCAGATAGTACTATTGGGACAATTGTTATCTTTTGTAAATGCCAGAGTCTAGTTAATTCGTCCTTTAATTCAGAGTATTTGGAAAGCTTTTCGGCAATGGTTGTCTGTAAATTGTGTGTATTCGGGATGGCAATATCTATTAGAAATCCGATTTTATCTGTTTTATTAATTACAGTGATATCTGGTCTATTGTGGTGAATTGTTCGATCTGTCAGAATGGCTCGATCAAAGTATAATTTTGTTTTAGAATTCTCTAACACAGCTTCAGGTTTATATTTGTAATAGGGTTGGACATTAGCTAAAAGTTTTAGTTGGTGGGCAATTTGCTGGTGGATAATATAAGCTACTTGGTCATGTCGGTGTTTGTAGTCTGTCTGAGCTATGGCTTTACAAGCACTCGTGATATGCTGAATGGTTTCAGGGCAGCTATTGCATTTTCTGCAAGTATCCGATGATAGGTTCTTAATAATATGTCGTTGGTAGTTTCTTGTCTCTATCACCTGATCCTGTATAGCCACCATAAACCCCTCAGTCTCAGGGAAGAGATCGCCGCGACTCAGCCATGCGTTCGACGCCAGTATGTCGACATTGGGTTGGCATAAATCTTGACGATGTCTCCCATGTAGAGACTTCGCAGCCCACTCAGTTCGTTTCGTATTGTTATCAGTAACTATTTCAATACGTTGTGGTGTATTGTCTTTTAGATTCAGGGGGGTGTATTTGTCATCATTTTGCGCTATGGCTTTATGCAGTGTAGACGATTTCATTTTATGAAAAAAGTAATTTCTGAGGTTTTTTATTTGGCTATTGTGTAGGTTGAGTATGTCTATCAGTCCTCTACCTCCTTCCTTTCTGGGTAGTGTGAGTCTCTGAACGCATGATCTCGGGTGGTGCTTGCGAAACTTGGTCATCGTTACGTTTATGGTCCGTTGCAAGGCTTTTAGATCAGATTTGGACCATTTTATAACACCGAAAGAATAAGTGAGTACTGATATGGCAAAGGTGTTAATTGCCTTTATAGTGTTTCGGGAATTCAACTGAGTTTTTAATAATGAATTGAGTCGGTGCTGGAATTCTTGTTTCAATTTACATTTTATATCCTTGTGATGTATTTGTCGGGATTGATGATACCCTAAATATTTGTATGCTTCATGAGGAACTAAAGCGTTAATGATTGCTCCTGTGCTTACTGTATAATGGTGTGAGTAGTTCTGCCCTGCTCTAATAGAATTAATTTTGCACTTGTCTATACCAAACTTCATATTAATATCATTTGTGAATGTTTCGGTCAAAGTAGCTAGTTGATTCAATTGCATTTCGTTTTCGGCATATAATTTTATATCATCCATATAAAGTAGATGACTTAATACATTTTTTTGGGAATTATTGTCTGTCTGTTCGTCAGTATAGTCTAACGGATATCCTACTGCAGTTGAATTTAACATATTGGAGAGGGGGTTAAGAGCTAAACAGAACCATAATGGGCTTAATGCATCTCCCTGAAAAATACCTCTCTTAATTTTTATAGTACCTGTCTCTATTGCTTTGACAGAGGTAAAAAGTTTGAGTCTAGTGGTCCAGTTGGTCATTGTTGTCTTTAAAAAGGTTACTATTTGCGGATTAATTTTATATATTTCTAAAACTTTTATCAACCAAGAGTGCGGAACAGAATCATATGCCTTTTGATAGTCGATATACATAGAGAATAAGTCGGACTTGTTTTTCTGGACTTTATTTAATATAACTGAATCTATAAGTAATTGTTCTTTGCATCCTTGAGAGTTTTTCCGGCATCCCTTTTGTTGTTCGGCTAGTATGTTGTTTCTATTTACATGGTCATAAATTAATTCTGAAATGCAAGATGTAAGAATTTTATATATGGTTTGTAAACATGTGATCGGACGGTACTTAGTTGGATTTGCAAGATCATTATGGTCTTTTGGTATCATGTACGTAACTCCTGAAGTAACATATGTAGGTAATGAACTCGGATCTTGGATAAATTTATTTAAATAAGAAAGTAGATATTCGTGAATACTCGTAAATTTTTTATACCAGTAGCTATGTATGTGATCTGAGCCTGGTGCTTTCCAATTATGTAGATTTTGGAGCACTTTTCTGAAAATATCTAATGGGATGTTCTCAAATTTCATTAGTTGTGTAGGTTCATTGTTAGTGGTTTCTATGTGTATCCAGTCAGCTTGGGTATTATGTGTGGCATTATCTTCCCATATTCCGGACCAACACTTTTCTAAGTTGGCAGGGTCGGGACTATAACTTAACCCATTTTCAGTTCCCTGTGTGTTTGAAGTATTTTGTCTGATGTTGCGGTAAAACATTTTTTCATTAGTATTAAATTGTCTATTCTGTTGTTTTCTCAGAGAACATGCTTTATATCTACGAAGACGTCCTGTGATAACTGCAAGTTTTTGTTTGAGTGTATCTAATATGTGTGTAAGTTGAGTGTTTGGCTCGTCGTGTTTGGAATGAATTTTATACTGTTTTACAATGTCGTTTACTTGTTTTACGAGATTATTACTTTTATTACCGTTAATGGCTTGAGTAACTCTGCCTATTTTTATCCGTAATTCCTCTATTCTTTTTTGTAGACGTTTTTGCCATATCGGCTTGTAGTTTTTTTTATCGCCACTGCACTTCTGAATTGGCTCTATTGTAATTTTTGCGCCATTGATTTTAGCAGCTGTCCACGCTGCGCAGTATATTGCAGTTTGTAGAGTTCTAAAGTCTGTATTGGCCGTAACTAGCTGTGCGAGTGTTACTTTATTTAGGTAGTCAATAACTGCAGCTAATTTTTTAGAGGGATTTTGTTTAGGAACATATACTCTGGATGTCGGATCAACGTCTATATAGTATTGAAAGGCTTCTTGAAAAGTTGCATCTATTACAGAGTCTCTATTTAAACCTTCCAATTGCATATTAGTTGAGTTATTTTCTAGTGTAGTCGCTTCAATGTTGTAAAAAAGTTGAGTACTTTTACTGGTGCTATTATTTAAACCTGTGATTTCTTTATCGTCCATAGAGTTGGTAAACTGATTTGTGTTTTGGGTATTTGATGAAAGTTCCTCAGTTACTTCGCTTTTTATTTCATAGAATCGCGTTTCGGTAATATATTTGTTACGAATGATTGCTCTCCTCTGGTCGGCTATTCTTTGTTCACTAATGTGACTAAGTGATGGGAATCTCTGAATAAAATCTTGGTGCAGTAATTTTCGGTATGCCGTTCTATTGGTGTCTAACCGAGTTATTCGTAAGTATGAACGTATGATCACTTCATTGTGGTCATTGGTCCATCTCATTCGGGTTTGTGTTCTGTGTATTTCTGGAGTTCGAGCTTGTGTTTGTGCAGGTTCTGGTATGAAGTTCTGGTATCTTGTGTTTGTTGAAGAGTATGTGCATGTCTGTTGAGTGTAATCGTGTGCTAAATTTGTTCTTGTTAATTCGTTCCTAATTTCGGCGTAAATGGAATCTATTGTAGCTTGCGGTAGTAATTTATTGCGAATTATGGCGCGGCGTTGATCACCTACTCTTTGGCGACCAACTGCCATGTTGGGATATTTTTCAATAAATTGTAAATGAAGCGGTTCTAAGTACGTTTTGGTGTCGGTATCAAGTGCCGTTAATCGTAAATAGGTGCGCAGTATAAATTGGTTCATATCATTAGTCCATCGCATGCGCTTATTAGGTTTGCTCAAGGTGGGTGCAGGTTGTGAGTCTAGTTCGACATCCTGCACAACATCATCGAGCGTAGTGACACTTGGCAAGGTTGATGTTCGCCTTGTCATATATGTCGGGCGGGTCGAGGGGATGGAAGAAAATAAAGATCGTGTATCATCGCCCGGTGAAGATGAACTTTCGGCTACAGCAGTGCAAGACTGGGCAGCCTGATGCGAAGCGTTGCCCTCCCCAGAGTACGTAGGGCAGCCCGGGCCGGAAGGTCCGGGGCGGGATTCTCCCTTGCGGGTACCCGCCTGGGGTATTTGCCTACTTCTTAGACGCATCGCATAGTTTGTTGATACTAGTGCTCCGTTAGTCACTGGGATAGTATAGCTTAAATCTGCCAGTGTCCGCCCCCCACGTGACATCAGATGGTCGTGTCGGACGTGGAGTTAGATTTGTGAGGGGCTTATTATTATTATTATTATGGTGTTTACCTATCTCGATTTAAAATAAATCGGTTATTTATGCTGCTCACGGGCATGTGCCAAGTGAGCAGCATTTACCATTGTTGGTAGAAGGGAAGAAATAGTTATTATAAGGTCTCTGTTTGTAAAAATTTCCGCACTATTCTGCAAGTGTTTAAGATTACAGCTTTCTGTAAAGTTACATATGTATGAGGGGATAAATCAATGGATTTCAGAGATAGATGAAGTGCCTTAGGTATTACTCCTGTGGACGAAAGAACTATTGGGACTATATTAACCTTTTTGAGGCCCCACATTCTTAAAATTTCATCCTTAAGTTCAACATATTTTGTTAATTTTTCGGATATTGTAGTTTGCAAATTATGTGTGTTTGGGATTGCTACGTCTATAAGAAGTGCAGTTTTGTTACTTTTATCTACTAATATTATGTCCGGTCTATTGTAATGAACAGTTTTATCTGTAAGGATGGTTCTGTCAAAATACATTTTATGAGAAGCGTTTTCTAGCACAGTTTTAGGGTTATATTTATAGTATGGGGTAGGGGGATCATTTAAGAGATTGTGTTGAATAGCAAGTTTTTGGTGGATGATGTTTACTACTTGATCATGCCTATGTTTATATTCCGTTTGTACTATAGACGAGCACGCGCCGGTTATGTGCTGGATTGTTTCAGATGATTTATTACACTTTCTGCATATATCTAGTATATTGTGTCGTTTAACTATATATTTACTATAGTTGCGAGTTTCTATTACCTGATCTTGTATTGCTTGCATGAATCCCTCAGTCTCCGGGAATAGTTCGCCATATCTCAACCAAGCATTAGATGCCAGCTTATCAATATGGGGCTGATTTAAATCTTTGAGGTGTCTCCCATGCAAAGCTTTAATTTTCCACGCTTCTATCTTACTTTTGATGCTGACAATGTGCTGATTTTTTTGCGTGTCTGTGTTATAAAGATTTAGAGGTGTAAGTTTGCGATCGTTATATGATATTGCTTTATGTATAGTGGATATTTCTGCTTTGTTATAAAAATAGTGTCTAAGAATAGTGATCTGTTTATTATGCAAATTATGTATGTCGATAATACCTCTTCCTCCTTCGACTCGCGGTAACGTCATTCTCTGAAAAGAAGCTCTTGGATGGTGTTTTCTACATTTGGTTAACATAGTATTTATATTACGTTGAAGTTGGAGAAGTTCAGCTTTAGTCCAGTTTAAAACCCCAAATGAGTAAGTAAGTATAGGAATAGTGTAGGTATTTATAGCCTTTACAATATTCCGAGAGTTCAATTGTGTTTTTACAATGGAGGATAGTCTACGTTTAAATTCGTCTATTAGCATCGTTTTTGAATCTTTATAATGTATGAGGTTTGACTGATTGTAACCTAAATATTTATATGCACTATTATTTTGTAAAGAATTAATAAGTTCCCCGGATTGTAGTTCATATTGATGTTGATGACGTAGGCCTGATTTGAGTGAATTAATTTTGCATTTGTCTATACCAAAATTCATGCATATATCTGTTGAGAAATGTTCTGTGATATTTATTAAATTATCTAAATCAGATTGACTTGAGGCATACAACTTGAGATCATCCATATATAGGAGGTGGTTAAGTTTTACATTTTGGTGCACTGATTCAGTTTGAGAGGTGCAGTATGGCAATAAGTATCCTTCGCGTACAGAATTTAATTTATTTGATAGCGGATTTAAAGCTAAACAAAACCACAACGGACTAAGTGCATCGCCTTGGAATATCCCACGTTTAATTTTAATAGGCTCTGTCTCTAAGATATCGTCTTTAGTCGTTAGTCGGAGTCGTGTTGTCCAGGTCGACATTATAATTTGAAGAAACGAAATTATTGAAGGGTGAATTTTATAAATTTCTAGAATCTTTAATAGCCATGAATGTGGAACAGAATCAAAAGCTTTAGCATAGTCAATATAAACAGTATATAAATCAGTTTTACTTCTATGTACCTGGTGTAATATTACAGAATCTATTATAAGTTGCTCCTTACAGCCTTGACTAAATTTGCGGCAACCTTTTTGTTGTTCGCTTAGTATTTGATTTAATTCTAAGTGTTTGTACATTGTGTGCGTAAGACATGCGGTTAATATTTTGTATACAGTTTGTAAACATGTTATGGGGCGATATTTGGCAGGATTGGTTAAATCATTAAAGTCTTTTGGTAGCAAATATGTTGTGCCTTGTGTTATATATTCGGGCATGGTTTGTGGGTCATTTATAAATTTATTTATGTGATTATATAAAAAAGGTTGTATATATGTCAGTTTCTTGTACCAAAAATTGTGTATTTGATCAGAGCCTGGCGCTTTCCAATTATTAACATTTTTAAGGACTTCTTGGAATATTTCTGGTGTTACCGATTGAACATGCATTAATTCAATATGTGAATTTTTCTGAGATTCTTCTTGAATCCATTTCGCTTCACCATTATGTGACACAGATTGTTCCCATATACTTGACCAGTAATTTGTTAACGAATCTAATGTAGGTGTTAAATGCACATTTTGAGAAGTAGAAATGTTTTTTAAATTACGATAAAACTGTTTTTCATTGCTGATAAATTGATTGTTTTGAACTTTGCGAAGAGTACAAGCTCTGTATCTTTTAAGTCTGCTAGCTGTTACTGCGAGTTTCTGTTTGAGGGTATCCAAGAATTGTGTTAAGTCTGTGTTTACGTCTTCATGAATTGTGTGAGTTTTATATCTTTGACATATGGTATTTATATGCTTAATTATCTTATTGGTTCTATTTCCGTTTATATACTGCGTTAGACGTCCTAATTTAGTCCTTAAATCCTCTAGCTTATTTTCTAACCTACTTTGCCATTTTGGTTTTACATGATTACTGATCCGTTTGGGTTTTCGAGATGTAAGAGTTAAATTTGTTCCATTCATTTTCGCTGCAGTCCACGCTGCACAATATATTGCTGTATGGAATGTATCGAAATCCGTATCTATATTAATATACTTAGGTAAAATTATTTCATTTATGTAATTAACTATCCTGTAAAATTGTTTTGAATACTTCTGCTTTGGTATAAATGGGCGTTCTGTAGGAGAGATACTTTTAAAGAATTCTATTGCTATCTTGAATGACTTTATTATTCTATTACACATCTCTTCCGAAAATATATTTGTACTTTGTTCCACGTTTACGCTAAAATTTTCTCTATCTGGAATTGTTACATTATTATTTATTGTATTAACCGTATTATTAATATTGCTTGCAGTATAGTCTGTATGTATGTAACTATTATTATTTATTGTTTCATCGTTACTAGTCATTTTTAATTCATCTGACACTTCCTGTCTTATAATTTCAAGTCTATCTTTTGTTAAGCGATTATTATTTAATATTGCTCTGCTTTGATCTGATATTCTCTGTTCAGAAATATGACTTAAATTTGGGAACGATTTGATAAATTGTTGATGTAATTGTTTTCTATAATCTGTTTTATTAGTTTCTAAGTTCGTGATCTTGTAATAGTGCCGCATGATAGTCTCATTATGTTCTTGTGTCCATTTCATTCGTTGCCCAGACCTGTAGATAGTGACATCTGAAGTAGAGGTAGAGGTCGATGGTTGTGTAGAGTTCTGTTTAGTTTGTAAAATATAGCGAACTTCATTATAGATGCTATTGATAATTTCCTGTGACAAAAGTTTATTACGTATAATTGCCCTTCGCTGATCGCCTATTCGTTGTCGGCTAACTGTCATGTGTGGGAATTGTTCTATAAACCGGGAATGTAGTGGTTGAAGATAGTTGTTTGTTTCTGTTTCCATTTTAGTTAAGTTGAGATAAGTGCGCAGAATAAACTGGTTCATTTCTTGTGTCCATTTTTTGCGCTTATTTATACTGGTGGTGGGCACAGACGTTCCAACTAATGTAGTTGCCTGTGCAACATCCTCCAGCACAAAACTACTAGATGATGAAGATGTACATGAAGATGGATATGAAATTGTTGGCGAGGAATCCTGGGATATAGATGAAGATGTAGATGGTGAATTTACCACTGGTATCGAGTTGTGGTTGTTATCTGCAGCAGTGTTACACTGGGCAGAAGATTGCGATACGGTGTCCCCCCCAGAATACGTGGGACTGCCCGAGCTTGATTGCTCGGGGCGGGATTCTCCATTGCGAATCGCTCCGGTACCCGCCTGGGGTAGTTTATTACCGCTTCTTAAACGCATCGCATTCTACTTTTGTACTATTGCTCCGTTAGTCTTTGGTAAGTAATTAGCTAAAAGCTGCCAAAGTCCGCCCCTCACGTGGTCGCTGATGTTCGGACCGGACGTGGAGTTAGATTTTTAAGGGGCTATATTATTATTATTATTATCTAATATTCTATGTTATCTCATTATCGACTCTTAACTATCCCATTGCTTGGCACCGGTCTCCTCCGTCATTTTTTTACTTTTATCATATTCGGCCAAATACCGAATATTTACCTACCTACTATTTGGCAGAGCACCAAATACGTAAGTATATTTTATTGCAGGAAAATAATTGGTAAAATGAAATAAATTATAATAATATTTTTGTTTCTCTTTCTGTTTGTATACATTTAAATTACCGTCGTAATCAAAATTTATAAGCGGGAGGGGTGTTAAGACATTTTTTTTGTGTTTTCAGGAAGTTATTTACTCGTTTAGGCGCTTCACACCGGCCGAATACTTATGCGTAATATTCGGCTCTTCGTCCGTAATGCTCACCGAATATTCGTTATTCGCCACATGACCGAATATTAGATGCAAGCCTATTAAAGAGTACGTTTATTTTCATTTAGTGCAACGCAGACATTGTGTTAATATGTAATCACTAGCTTCCGCCCAAGGCTTCGCCCGCGTGGAGTGTTGATGAAAAAGCAAGTGTGCTATAAAACGTTCGACGTATTTTAAAATTGAAATAACTTTTTTATTTCTTTACCGATTCAAAAGAAACCAACGCTAAATGTTAAGTGAAGGCCATCACAATATAATCCTGAAAACTTCATTCAAATCGGATAAGCCGTTTCCGAGTTTGCGTTAACAAACAGACAGATATATAGACATACAGACAAAATGGAAGAACATTGTTTTGAGTTCTCTTGCGTATATAAAGGCCCCCAATATTATTTTTTAAATATATTTGCCATGTACAGACAGAGATCAGTTACAGTTTTATTATATGTATAGATTCCTTCACTCGTATAAAATCATGTAGGTAATGTCAATATTATTTATATTTATACTTAATATGTTGTTAATGAATTCTCCATTACATACGTTTTTCTGTTTTCCTTATAACATTTTATGCTTCATAAGAATCAACATTATTATGGTAATAAAAGTTTATTTAATTTACAGACGGGGTTCCCCCGTCAAACTTATAACAGGTCCTTCCTTAATGATCTTAGAAAAAAGAAAATCTGTTTGTTCTTTTTGCCAAATTAGCTTGAGTACTGAATTTATGTTCATGACAATAAGCAGATGATGTGTGTGATGACGTATGTGATTTAAAGAATACAGGATTATTCCAGCAAATTATGCAATTCCCAGGGAATATTTAAAATATTCGAATGTTTCAACGCTCTTATAATCTAATTTATTGGAATGTTTCAACGTTCTTATAAATAGCGTTACCGATCATAATATACAGGATAAAAATTCTAAGTATTACATTTTTTTCCGATAACCTTTAGGAAAGAAAGTCTTCAAATGGCGACCACGCCTAGGCAAAGGGAGCACAGTCCGCCGTCCAACAAGGTGGTCTGATGACTTGAAGAAGACATCGGGAAACCGTTGGCTTCAGAGAGCACAGGAGTGAGGTGAGTGGCGCCAATAAGGAGGCCTGTGTCCAGCGGTGGACCGCTAGATAGATAACTAATATACTCGTATGCTATTTTGAAATTTTTTGTCATTAATAAATTTTTTATACTTAGAAATTTTCGCCACTTAGTGGCCACCCATCCAACTCCAGGCAGTGCCCGTATATGCTTAACTTTGTCAATCGTTTATTACTATTAAAAAATACCCTATTTTTCCCAAATGTATTTATTTTATATTGTACCGCTTTTATTTACTACACATCCTTGAGGTTGGGTATGAGAACATGCGTTTTAGCATTAAGTCCGTCTTTTGTACCTTAGATATTAGTTACAATAAAGTTTAAATAAATAAACTTTTGCCATAATCGGATTTTCTTTTTTTTATTTTCATAACCTAAGTAAGCGATAAGGCAGACGGGCCGAATGATGGAAAGCAGTCACCGTCGCGCCTATGGATATTTGCAACACCAGAGGAGTCGCCAATGCATCGCCGGCTTTCGAAGAGAGCTCTTTTGACACCTTTCTTTAAATAAAAGGGTAAGTCCTAACCTGGGTGGC
>DWKQ01000003.1:0-11994 GCA_018249995.1 Dyscophellus porcius | reverse complement strand
TACAACTAATAGTATTCGTAGTGACATATTTTGATTTATCATTATTAATAATGGAAAAACATCTTGAAGAATAAAAAGGTTTTGACGAAGAAATGCTTGAATATGTAGTAATATAAAACAAAGTAATATAAGACGAGAAATATTCTAATATTACGATAAATAAATAAAATAATAAAAAATACGTGTGTGCTATAGACCACGCGACTGAAGAAAAACTTTAGCAATATACCCATAGCATATTTAATGCATTGAACAAAATATTAATTTGTAAAACTATTTAAGAACGAAATTAAAGTACGAAATAATCATAAATCACCGTTCTCGTAACTCTACGAAACTCGCAAACAAACTGCGGATTAGATGTATATATGTAGGTACTAGAGGGCCTGGCAGATGTTGTCTTGCCTTAAAAAGAAAAATCTGGAACCATAAAAATGAACTGCAGCGCCAATTAGGACCTATGCGGGTCCAATCATGAAAACATATAAAAAAAAATCCATTAAAATCGTTAGGACTGCACTGTGTCTTACATATACGAAACGTAACTATGAAAGAAAGTAAGAAAGAAAATGTGTGTCCGCGCCGTTCTCTCTTGCCCCTACCGTAATATACGAAGCGCAACTCTCTTTTCTTTCTATCTTCACTAACATATGTCTCCCTCTCAATTTCTGTTCGCCTCGCCCGATATCACTTTTCGTAACGCCCCATCATACATACTCCAGTTTACTGCCCAAGTGAAACGTGCGTATAGAAGTTTTACTTCAAAAGTATTTATGGTATGTCATAATCAAAAATAGAATATTTGCTTCGGAATTTCCAAACGTTAAATTAATACTGTTAGGCATATTTCACAATAGCATCTAATCTATGTAGCGATTTTTTATGAATTGTCTGACTATTGATTCTTTATTATGGTTCATATGAAATAACTTACATTTTATGTGCACAAAATAGATACGACGAATGTTCCACACAAAATGTGTTGTATTTTGCAGTGAAATTAATTTCAAAGTTGATACCCAGTCTGACCCATGCGAATTTTCGAAAACGTTGGTTCTACCATATTAATTATTAGGGTGGGGGTAGGAAGATGAAAATTTAGAGTTAGGTATAAGTATTTTTTGATAAGCCTAATAAAAAAAGTACAAAAGGAAATTCATCAAAAATGGAAATATTATTGCTGGAAAGGAACATTCTAATCTAGGATTTATAAGAATTATATTTTACGACCTATGCTCATACCTACTAAATATACACAAAAATAATAATTACAATCGGTCTAGCCGTTTTGTAGGAGTTCAACTACAAACACCATGAATCGAGATTTTTATAAATTAGATTAAATGATGCCGTGACGGCGAACGGCATGACCATGCTGTACCGTGATGCCCCTTCTACTACTCCCTTGCGTTTTGCACATGTTCTCTATACGAAATATTTTCGATTGTATTGTATATAAATAATAATAAAATAATAAAATGATTTATTTTCAAAAAAGAAACGTTTCCAAAATATTAATAACATACAAATTAGCTTCATACTTCGTAAATATAATAGTAAGCATTGTCTGCCGTGCTAGGTGTTACCCTGTGTTACGGCATACATCGCCCACCCCCTGTTATTTTAAATTTATAACTTACTAGCTAATTGACAAAGAAAAAAAAAGTTTCTTATTAGACTATCTATTACATTAATTAATTTTCTTATATCTGTAGTGTGTAGTGTAATACCTCTCTTTGTGTACTGTGTGAGTGAGTGAGTGTGTGTGAGAGGGTGTGTAAAGTGGTGTATATTGGTTAAGTATACTTATATATTTTGGTTTAATAAAAATATCAGGTAATAATATATATTAAGTTTTCGGCTTCATCGTAACTTAGAGTTAGTAGGTACTGAACTACTTTCTTTTTACAATTGTGTGAAGAGAGAGGATAAATTTCATTATTTTTATTAATTTTATTATAAATGTATGGTCCGAGGAAGCAATAGAATCGTCTAAAGAATGAAGTGTTGTACCTACTTAGTTCGCATACTTTGTAATTCCTACGTTTAGTTGTTATTAATTTGTCAAAGATTAAATTATTGTGTTGTTTCAATGTAATTTTGAGAAGAAATAATTTTCTTACAGATAGGATTTTCCAAGGTTCGTATAATAAGTTTGTGGGATATTTATATGGGCGAAAATTACAAATTTTAAGTACGGCTCTTTGTGCAACTTCTATCTGCTTCAGTGTAGTCTTAGGAGTGCCTCCCCAAGATGATATGCAGTAAGTAATGAGGGATTGACAAAGCGCATAATATATCTGTTTTAATATATGGGGCTCAACAATGTGTCTAATATATTTAAATATAAATATTAGTTTTCGTATTCTATTACTAAGTGCACCTATATGTTGTTTGAAACTAAGAGTGTTATCAATAATTAGTCCTAAATATTTTACTGAATTTACTCGCTCTAAGGATTTGCATCTACAATCAGTAACTGAAATTCGGCACTCGTGTGAAGTTATGGTATATGTATTATTTGGTAAGTTATGTGCGCGAATTGCAAATGTCATGTACTTTGTTTTATCAGAGTTCAGTGTGAGATGATTAAAGCTTAGCCAATTTTTTATCAAGTCCAACCCCGATTGCGCAGCATCAAATACTTCACTCCAAGTATTAGCGGAAAATAAAAGTGCTGTATCATCCGCATACGATACTATTTTACCATTGTTAGGTTCTTGACAAGTCAATTCATTTAAATATATTAGAAACAGGGTAGGTCCAAGAATGCTACCCTGTGGTACACCATTTGTAAGGGTGAGTTCGGTACTCCGATATTTATCTATTTTTACACACTGCCTACGATCAGTGAGATAATTTTCAAATAGTTTAAGTTGCTTGCCGCGTATTCCAATTTTTTCCAGTTTCATTAACAGAGTAGGTAAAGAGATCGTGTCAAAGGCCTTTGTTAGATCTAATGATATACAGATACATTTTTTTCCTAGATCTAGATTAGTTACAACATAATTGATCAAAGCATTCACAGCATCATCTGTTGACTTATGCCGGCGGAAGCCATATTGATTATCTGAAAGTAGTTTATTTTTCTCGAGGTAATTGACTAATCTTATGTTTATAACACTTTCTAGAATTTTTGATAATGATGGTAAGATCGATATTGGTCTATAATTATTAATACTATCTTTACTGCCTCCCTTGTATATAGGTCGCACTTCTGACCTTTTTAGGGATTGTGGAAAAACACCTAATTGTAGACAGAGATTAAATATGTATGTAAGAGGTGCAACCAAAAATTGCTTGTGTTGTTTAATGAATTTGTTTGATATATTATCCCAACCTACAGTACATGTATTTTTTAAAGTCATAATAATTTTTTCTATTTCTTTTTCATCCGTGTCTAGCAAAACCATCGATTTTATCGAATAATTAAGGTTATTATTTAAAATCGTATCAGAAGTTGATCTAGGAACTGAGTTTATATGAGATGTTAGGGTTTTACCTATATTTATGTAATAATTATTTATTTCTTCTACCGAATCTTGTTCATTAGATTTTAGGGAAAGCAGTTCTTTTGTACAGCTATCAATAGTATTTGTGTTTATAACACTTTTTATTGTCGCCCACAATTTTTTATTATCACTTCCAGCTTTAACTATTAATTCTTTTTCATATTCTCTCTTCTTTTTTTTAAGTATCGAAGTACAAAAGTTTCTATACCGTATATATGTAATTTTTAGGTTTTCGTCATTAGGATTAGATTTCCATTTTTTATGAAGTTTGTCCCTATGTCTAAGGCAACGCAAAATTCCTTGTGTGATCCATGGCTTTAGAATTCTTTTACGTCTCGAGGTGTTTACTATTTGAGTATTTTGTTGAAGAGCTGTCGATATAGCTGCTATGAGATAATTTATACAGAAATCTGGGTCTTGAGAATTAAAGATCGGTTTAAGATCAATTTTGAATACATCATCTTTTAGATTTTCATAGTTGATTTTAGTTAACGTTTTATGTAAAATATTACGCTTAATAGACATGTTAATATCTACAATGACGGCTTTATGGTCAGTTATTGTTGAATTTGTCACTAGGGTGATTGTATTAAGTGAGGTTTTTAGCATAACATGATCAAGACATGTGTTGCTCGCACCTCGTGTGACAAGCGTATGTGCTGGAAAAAGTCCATAGAAGGCATTCAGAGTTAAATATTTTTGGGACATAGAATCATTCCTCTCTGTACTGATATCTATGTTAATGTCACCAATGACCATTATGTTGTGATATGTGGAAGATAACGTTTGATAGATTTTGTCTAGGGAGTTAAAAAACGGTTCCATGTTATTATATGATGGTGATCTGTAGACAGATATAATAACGATATCATTTAGTTTTAGTACTAAACAATTACAGTCCATCATTGGAGGCTCTTCCACCTCGTATTGTATGTTATTTTTGACATATAATACAACACCATCATTTTGATTATGATTAGTTTTAGAATAGAAAGAATAGTAACCCTGTAAAATAGGTACATTTTGCACATGAGAAAGCCAACACTCCGTGAGTACGATAATGTCACAATTCATTTGAAGCCTGATTAATAACGCTTCAAAATCTAGTATATTACAGTTAATGCTACGAATATTCTGTGTTATAATGGTTATGTGATCCTCGCTTTGTAACATTAGTCTGTGGCATTCTTCTACATCACAACATATTGATTTAGAGACAGTTAGATTATCTAGATCTTCTGTGACGTTATTTATGTTACCAAAGATAATGTTTTATTACGTATATTAGTCCCTTTAAATACAGAGTATTTCTCGGTGAGCAAGAAAATACTATGACATAAAATTGTAAAAAATAGTAAATTATTCAGGTTTACTTTAATTAACAAATAAAACCATATTATTATCTTATTAACAAAGTGTAGTGTATATGAGTTAAAAGTGTAAGTAGATATTTTAGATAGTAAGTAATTAGTTGCATGTTTGTAAATAGTTTTATATGTAGTATGAGTATATAATTGATATGTTACGTGTACTGTGTAATTAGTTATTTTAATATGTATCACTATACTGTAAAATAATGTTTTATTAATATGCATGTTTAATAGGTGAGTGTGTACGGTTTTGATAAACTGTAGTTTTTTGACAAAATGATTCAGAGACAGTACTAAACGGATATCCATACAAAGTCTCCCTAAATCTAGTCATTCTTTTTTTCGCAATTTTTCGATTTCTGCTTCACTGTTTATCCTTATTTGCGGAGAATTCTCATTTTTGCGAAGGTAAACAACACCATGTGAAGTCCAGCAAAAGGTGTATCCATAGTTTTTCTGGAAGTTTCTTGCTAAAAAGAAAATTCTCTGCGTTTTATATGTAAGGGTCTCCGATATAAAAATTGGTTTAAGTGGTCCCTGAAATTGCATATGCAATGTATTAAGTTTCTCGCCCTTTTTTTTTGATTTATTAAATTGTTTTAATGTGCTCAAAAATTTTTCCTTCAACAATACAGTTGTAAATTCGGCCACAATGGGATTCGCAATATCTTTTGGATTCGACCTATATATATCTTTTATGTCATGCTGTTGGACATTAATATTCAGAGTATTTCCAATTTTTTTTACATAATCGTACAAGACATCCTTGGATTCGCCATTATTTTTTGGAATATTTCGAATTTCGATGCCCGCCATACGGGACTTACGTTCGAGATGCTCAATTTTCTCTTCTAACATTAGTATTTTAATTTTGTCTTCTTTTTTCTCGCCTTCTAGTACTGAAATTCTCGATAATATTTCGTCATGTTTGTTAGACATCATTTCTATACTTTCTTTTAGTTCTCTGAATCTTAAGTCTTGTTCCTTAGAAAATGTCGCAAACATTTCTCTAATGTAGGCTGTTATATTTGTTTCTTCACCCTCTTGCTTCCTTTTTTTACCTCTCTTTGTATTTAAGGACGGGAGATCGGGAGCCGAGGCACAGTGTTGCATTGCCGGCTCCGGTTGTAACAAAGCGGTCGCGCTTGAAATATGCGTATCGCTACCGTGTGTCGACAAAGACGGAATATGTAGTGGTGAAGCGGGAAGTGTACGTCTTAACGGCATAATTCTCAAAGATCTAATAGAATTACCAGGAGATAATAAACTATTTCCTAGGGGTCAGCTTGATTGGTCGCCGATCGATGATTTCATACAACTCAGAGTAATGTCCACTTAAGATAGATCTCACGCAATACTTTTATGCGTATAAGTATGCGCACAGTGAATTATGGTTATCTCTGTCGCCTCTGTTGCATCGACGTGAACTTATCTCGTTCTTACTTCGATTCATAGAAGTGTAGCGTAAAAGAGACCAACAATGAGCACTTACTCAGTGGGGGCAATTAGTCAATTGCGTGTGTTTCAAGCAATGAATGATTATAGTCACTGTTCACTCTCTCGGAATTTATGCACTCCTATTTTTCACCTTCATTTGTTTAATTTTGTTAAAATTAAAATTAAATGCTATGTTAACTAAATACACTTCTAGACTCGTCAGAAGTCCGGGGGGAAGGAATGAGAAGGATTAGGCCATAGTTCATCGCACTGGCCAAGTCCGTATTAGTAGACTTCTCACACCTTTTGAGAACTTTATGGAGAACTCTCAGGTATGCAGGTTTCCACACCTGTTTTCTCTTCCACCTCACCGATGTTTTCCGTCACCGCTCAAGCAAGTGATAATTAATTTCTAATATGCACATGGAAAATCAGAGGTACATGGCGTGCCTCGGGTTTGAACCCTAAACCCCGTACCTCTCGGATCAATACCAATATACTCTCTACATATGGTAGTGTATTGACGGCTACACGAATTCGGCGAAGTCAGGCAAGCATAACATAAACACTTAAATTACAATACCTTAATAATATTATGTTATAATATGCCGTCGACTTGTGAGCCGTCCGTCAGCTGGAACGAAAAAACCGTCTAACTGACAGTGACGCGAGATAAACCGAAATTAACACTCGCGAGCCGCGCCGTAAACATGTACCATTGTTTTCTGATGACTATATTACTGTGAGTTCATATTTCACGCTAAACACAACTATTAATAACTAGCTGTGCCAGCGACTTCGTTCGCGCGGACAATTTTTTTCCTAATTTCTAAATAATTTATAGCCTATATGTTGCCGAGGACTAATAGCTACATAACAAAACAAGTTTCATGTAATGTATTTAAATAGGCAATTTTGAAGTCTTTCTTGCGTATATAAAGCCCCCCCCCCATTATGAATTTTTAAACATATTTGCCATGTACACACAGCGATCAATTACAATTTTATTATATGTTATATCACAACCCTCCTGAGTTGGAAAGTGCAATAAATAGTCATGCTAAAGAGTATAATTGTTTAAAATCCTATATTATTGCTGCGCGGCGGTGCGTGCAGGAATGCCGGCTACAGACCACATCATTTAGCGCTATTAGGCTTCCAATGCCGATCTTTCGTATAAATCTTAAATGAAAGAATGATACCCTGTTACTATCAAAACTTGTTCTGTAATTTTAGCTATCTATATTATTAGCGTTTTATATATCGACAAATGTTTTCTATGCTAATAAGGAAATAGACATATACTTTAACACTTTTTAACACGTTTTTATTAGCTTGGATTGTATCTATGTATGCATGTATGTACCTATGTAACGGAATCTTTGAACACGATTCTGACGTACTTGTAGATGTCGAATTAATTTGAAACTTTGCATAATTATCAAGGGCCGATGACAATGCATTATTTCATTGCATTTTACATAAAGCAAAAAACTACGAAAATATCCCTTATAGTTAATAGTATACATATATGTAGTTCACCCCGTCCGCAACAGATGTCGCTAATCTGAATTGTGCATCACGGTCACGAAAGAATGCGCTAGCTAACGCCCTTGAAATTCGAATTAGAAGCGTGTTTTTTAGTATTTCTAACTATAATGATTTTACTATGGCTTGGCATATTGGCGTTTTCAGCCAGAGTCAAGCATATCAAATCTATTCTACCTTTGGTAAACTCAAAACGTCATGGCCCAGTTACAGTCAATCAAGTTGAATCCTATTATATTATATGTCCTATCCTATTATTACAAGTATATTTTTATGTTGTTTATGTATATTGCATATATTTATCTAATTTTAACATTTTATTATTCTTTTATGTATATGCCTACCATATATCTTCGCCATCGCCCAGGGTTGACTGGTAGAGAATGCCATTAGGCATTAAGTTCACCCTTTGTAGAATAAGATGTTTCAAAAGAATAAATAAATACTAAATTTATGAAATACAGTGATATACGAAAATGAACTCTCTCCGTTTATATCTTCACTAACGCACTATCACGCTTCACTATCACACTTTTCGTAACGCTTTTCGTATCACACGTTTCGTAATGTTACTCCCAAGTCATGCGTAAAGAAGTTTTACTTCAAAAACAAGAAAAAGTATTTTTGTCCAGTATCGTATAATTCTAAACAATTACTTTTCTTCTAACTGTACTTTTATCACTGGAGATACAATTATAGGAAAGAAAAGGCTCTTAGCTACGAGTGGCGAGTTATCACAATAACAAGGCGTCGAGATGAGACCTTTAATAGTTTGCTAAGCGCCGCAACGCCGGCATAATGAGCGCGGCAATAACAGTAACAGTGAAAAATAATAAGCCGATAAGGCCAGGGTGACCAGTTGGATGCGGGAAATTTTCGGACTCAAAGGGAAAAATTATTTTATCTTCATTCTTCTCCGAACCCTGTACTGTCCCCATGCGGGGTCTGTTCTCCTCTCAGAATGAGAAGAATTAGGCCATTGGACACCACGCTGGCTAATTGCGTGTTGATACACTTCTTACGCTTTTGAAAATTTTTTGGAGAACTCTCAGACATGTAGATTTCCTCGTGATGTTTTCCTTTACCATAAAAGCAAGTGATAATTGATTTCTAATGCACATATATTTTCGATAAATCAGAGGTGTGCCTGGGGTGCGATCCCTGGATCGGACCGGCCTATTAAGTTTTCTTGAACATAAATAAATTACTATTTAATGCTATATACCTACATCAGTCTCGTGTCTGTTCGTACAGTATCCACATTTACTGAATGAAAAACTTTGTGAAGTAGTTACACATAATTAAATCTAATCACAAACATGTAGCGTAAATAAACTTATTCTGAGCCTGGAGGTCAATTTTAGACCTAAATTTCGACAATTACAAAAAAATTAAGTTATGCATAGTTTTACACTAAAATTCTATATAATTTTGAATGTCATGGACACGTTCAAGTAGAAAGAATTCGACATAGATGAGATAATTCATTGATATAATTTGGTGTCAAAGACACTAAACATATGTTAATTAATTATCTCTTGTAATTTTTAATTGAGGAAACTAGTTTACTACGTAAAATTTAAAGCAATAACGTGTCAATACAATAAATGAGACAATGAAATACAATAACTCTTTGTTGTATATCAGATACATAAATTTCTATAACTAATACAATTTACACATGACACAAAAAGCAAAACAATAATAAACAAAATAATATACATATATGTGGGCGTATGCGTGCATGTATCAAATGCGTAGTAGCGTGTGTAATGTTTTATTTATTGATTTAATGTACTTAATAAGCATTTTTACTGAAAAATATTAGCGTTATGCATTTCTCCTATACATAAACTATAAGTGTACCAAATTTCATATTCCTCCGTCCGTGCAATTTTCGTAAAAAGGGATGCAAAGTTTTTGCTTCACGTATTAATATAATGATAATAATAACGTTAAACTGGATAGGTGTTAGACCTCCTTATCTTATTTGGTCATGCTTTACTGTAAATAAGTACATGCCAGGAGGTCCCGTTACTCCAGAAATGCATGAAAGCGTCATGGCTACCCTATTGTAATACAGGCCAACAACTTACAACTTTGTTGAAGAGATAAACGGAAAATATTAAGCTCTACATTCAGTATATAAATTTGTTTCTTTATTATTACCATTTTATTGTTTGTTAGGTCAGTTTTCCCTGTATTCTATAATTTCGTTGCTGTCATTTCAACTTCTATATGTCACTGAAATATATTTTAGAGGTATGCATAATAAGGTTTTTTTATCAATATTATTTTTCAAAGTTCAATTGCTCTTTGTTTTTCATCGTTTTAATACATTTTGGTGGTGTATTTAATGAACAGGTTACGAGTTGATTAACCTTAAAAAATGTTTAGGTTTTGTGGTGGTTAACTTTTAAAACTATTTAATTTTTTTTTTGTGTACAGGTATTGATACTGCTTAGGCTTTTTCTTATTTATCGAACGTATGAAGATACCAAAAATGATTATGAACAACTGAGGATAATTGATATTAGAAGTAAGTGTCAGTTAGTTATTCTCAATGACTAAGGATTAACTTTAGCAAATTATTGTAGCCGAGACAATTAAAATGGAAATATACCAATAGTAATATCAAATAATAAATAACAGTACTAGTTATGACTTGTTGTGAATTTAAGGAACACTTTGTTTTTTTTACGCCTTGCCGGGGGTGAATTTGAAAAAATATTTAATTATTCCTGTTTACACACAGTTTGAGAGATCTTTTTCACCGCGAACGTGTAAGATGTGGAATGAACTTTCTTCCGAGGTATTTCCGGAGCGCTATGACATGGGGCTCTTCAAAAAAGTGTCAAAGGCACTCTCCTTAAAAACCGACGATGCATTAGCGACTCCTCCGGTGTTGCAAATGTGCACAGGCAACGGTGACTACTTTCCATCAGGTGGCCCATCTGCCTTATGGCTAGGTTAAGTATATGTGTACGTCTTGTTAGTTTTTTCCTGTATGTATTCTAAAAACTTACATCAGTATTTCGAGAGTGACAATCCAAACAATAGTGGCGTTTAAGCTTTCCCCGTTTAACCAGTTTTGATACCTGCTGCTCATCATACAAGAACTCATCTACATGACAAGTATTGATTTTGTTGCAATCAGCTTGGTTCCCTATAGTAGGAGCCACTATTTCCTCTGATGACATCTCTGCTTCAAATGGCACTAATTTCTTTATTGCATCTCCAATTTTATTTAGAAACCTTTCAGATTTTTTCAGCTTCTTTTTCTTTTCCAAATCTGAAAATTATATTCATATTTAATCAGATATAGATGTTGGTTAATTTTAACTGTTAATAAAGTTTCAATCTGCTTTATAATTCTTCTGTATGTGTTTGTAACCTAATTCCGTGTGAATGGCTGGATCGAATTAGATAAAATTTTGTGTGTATATTTCCATGGGTGCCTGGATGGTTTGAAAGGAGAACTGGATCCAGTAGGTTGTGTTGCAGTCAGTGTGTGTGAAATTGAATAACTAAATAATTTAGATATAGAGGGCATAGCAAACAATGAATTAGCCAAAATGGTGACACAACTGTAGATTAGTTAGAATAAACTATGGAATTGTTAATTAAAGTTTAAAAATGTTAATGTTAAATTTCATATATCATGTTTCTTTGGTGCTACTTTTCTGGGCAGCAAAACTGCCGGGTCCGCTATTTAATAAATAAAATTATATATACATATAGATATGGTTGAGGTCTGTGTGTTAGTCTTAACTGGTAGTTATCAAAAAAATATATAATTTTTTGACTAATCTAAGATACTATAGGTTTACATTGATTACATATCATTTATGCTTCCATTTTTTGGTTTAAGTAAGAGCAAAAGTAAAATTACTACCTTCTTTATATGCACGTGAACAAATCCAGGATTCAATATGTTCCAAATCATTTTCGCCCAGATACGAAAACAAATCTAACAGACGAAGTTTAATATTTAAAATATCTTCAGACATTTTGTTATCCAAAAAACAGGATTAATTAAAATATTTTGGATTTGTAGGATTGTAGGGTTATAAAGGTTATATTAATTCAAAACATTGACTATCGATGACAGTGACAGCTATAATACG
>DWKQ01000002.1:0-12011 GCA_018249995.1 Dyscophellus porcius | reverse complement strand
TCAAGGGATCTGCAGTACCTGATAACGTAGCGGTTACGTCGTAGTGGTTACGTTGGGCGGAGAGGTCGTTCGTCTTGCAACACTTGAAGTAGGTTTAGCAGCCATTCTCCTCGCCCTGTAGGGAGGACGAACGTGAAAGGTTTGACGTGAAAACACTCAGATTGGAGTGTAGGCCTCTCGATCGCGAACTCCGTGGTTCGAACCCCAGGCCTCTAATTTTCTCGAAATTATGTGCGTATCACAAATTTCTTAGAACTTGCTTTAACGGTGAAGTAAAATATCGTTAGGAAACTGGCATAAAAATTATCCATAAAGTTCTCAAAGGTGTGTGAAGTCTACCAACATGTATTTGGCCAACGCGGTAGACTATGCCTAACACTTCTCATTCCGAGATGGGACCCGTGTCCAGCAGTGACACAATACGAATTGATGAAATATCTATTCAGAGATCAGCGAGAATAAAGCCGGGGTAAAAGCCTAGTATATACATGAATAGTAATTGCCTGCCGTTTTCAAAGTTCAAAGGTACCTTTAGAATACTAAGCGTTAAGCCCACTTGTAGTTTTGGAGTCATCTAGAATGCACTTGGCCGAGCGTCTCGCCGCGCCGCTTCATGTCGTCTCGACACTTACAATTTACAGAATAAACAGAATTTGTGAGCAGTAAGAGTATTATAAAGTACAAAAATAAGGCTAATAATGCAAAACCAAGCAAATTACAAAATAATTATAACAATGTTATATCACTAACAAGCACATATCACACTGTTACAATTTGCAGGATTATGTATTATCTTCTTAATATATATGTATATTTTTATGTGCGTGTGTAACTTATTGAACTCATTAAATTGATTTTAATGATTTTTTTAGGTGTTTTCAGGTGGATCCGAGAATGCTTTAAAATCACAATTGGATCTGATAGGTGGCGCTGCAGTCAGGTTCTTTTTGTTAATAGGACTTGAATAAAAACAGCGGAATAAGTAATATTGGTATAATTCTGTAATTAGGCAAAGAACAAAAGATACAGCGACCGCCATTAATGGTTCAGAATTATCAAGACAGAAAACATAATAGGTTCCGGATGCATAGACTCATACAGATTAAAAATATTTTATTGCCTTCTATTATTCCAACACCTCCCCTCAATAAATTATTTTAATAGTTTCATTACCACAATATATAAATTATACTTTTAACTCATGTATCACAGCATCTATGCACCAGATCCTTTACTTTAAACATTTGAACAAACATTAATAAACAAATTAAATCTCAAACAATTTTTCTCTCAGTAACTTAAAAGCAACTCCACCCAAAGGCTTAGTAAGAATATCAGCTATTTGGTTACTGGAACTTATATACTTTAAATCGATTATTTTATTATCTATTTTCTCTTTAACAAATTTTTGTTTTATTTCTAAGTGTTTCACCCTTGTATTTCCAGTAGCCAAATGTGCCATCTTAATGGTAGATTGATTATCTTCAAAGATAACTATCGGACCCACATCTATACCAAAATCATTTAATATAACCTTAAGCCAGCATGCCTCACTGGTTGCATGGCTTAAAGCAACATACTCTGCCTCGGTGGAGGACAATGCTACTGACTGTTGCTTTTTAGATACCCATATGACTGTACCTCCAAAAACTTTAAAACAGTAACCGGTTGTTGACCTCCTGTCATCACTTCCTCCCCAGTCACTGTCAACATAACCGACAATACTATTATTGGAATCTCTGTAATATTTTAAACATACATCTAATGTGGCTTTAATGTATCTCAATACATTTAATAAGAGTTTATATAAAAGTGTACTAGAGCAACTCAGATACCTACTTAATATGTTTACAATAGCACATAGGTCTGGTCTCGATCCCGTTACTACAAACATTAAACTTCCAATTAATTTTCTACACTTATATTCTATTTCCTCATTTTCAGATTTACCTCTTTTTAACATGTCAAATTTAAAGTTTTTATCAATTGGCAAAGACAGTGGTTTACAATCAGACATGCCATAGTAATGTAAAATACCTTTTAAGTATTCGTTTTGGCTAATTGTAGTGTAACCTGCAGATAAATCTTGTTTAATCTCCATTCCTAAAAACCTACTTACCGGACCCATATCTTTCATTTTAAAATTTCTACTCAAGACATCTTTTAATTTTAAAATCTCATCAGAATTACTAAAACACAATATGTCATCAACATATAATAACAAAAAAGTTTTGTTATCATTCTCTATCTTTGAATATAGACAATAGTCCTTATCTGAGCTCTTAAATCCCTGATCTACCATAACTTTATCAAAAGTTTCATTCCAATACTTCGGTGATCTCTTAAGTCCATATATTGATTTATTCAACTTACAATATTTAAATTTAGACTGTGAACCCTCAGGTAATTTTAAATAAACATCCTCCTCTATATTACTGTTAAGAAAAGCATTACACACATCCATCTGATATATCTGACAATTCGTTTTAGTGGCAACTGCTGTAAAGATTCTAAATGAATTAAGTTTAACTACTGGAGCATAAAGATCATAATTATCATACCCAGTTTGTTGAAAGCCCCTTGCCACCAACCTTGCCTTGTATATATTTTCTCCTTCATGGTTTTTCTTTCTCTTTAAAACCCACTTAGTGCTTATAATTTCTTTCCCATCTGGTACTTGATTTACTTCTGTCCATGTGTTATGTTCTTGTAACTGTTCTAGTTCTACGTTCATAGCTTGTTTCCAACAGTCAGCCTCTTCACTTTCCATAGCTTCCTCATAGTTCTTTGGTTCTGCAGTATATAAGTAATCATCTAGATATTTTGGTTTTGTTATTGTTCTTCCACTTCTGCTTCTTATCTCTTCTCTTGTCTCTACATTTTCATTTACATCTCTCTCTTCTCTCTCCTGATTTTCATTCATATCTTTCCTTTCAAGTTCTTCACTAACTTTTTGATAATCAATCTCAATATTTGTATCATAAAACTCTTCTTCACTTTCATTGTTCTCTTCATAAGTATATGGTACTTCCAGTAATATTTCCTTCTCAACTTCCTTTGTATTAGTAAATTCCTTTTGCTGTTCCCTTGTACTTAAAAATATAACGTCTCTTTTGATATGTACTTCCTTTTTATCTCCATAGTAAAGTCTGTATCCTTTAGAATCATCATATCCGACAAATATTGCTTTTTCTCCCTTAACATCCCATTTTAATCTCTTCTCTTTCGGGATATGGACATACACTTCCTGTCCAAATATGCCACACAAAGTCTCTACGTTAAATGTACGAGTCATAAAAGTTTCATAGGGCGTCTCTCTTTCTTTACTGCTTTTAGTTGTCCTATTTAACACGTAAACTGTTGTGTTCACTGCCTCCGCCCATAACTCCTTTGGCAAGTTGTTTCCTATCATTGACCGTGCTGCCTCTACAATTGTACGCATATCCCTTTCGGCCTTCCCATTCTGTTGGGGTGTATATGGAACAGTCGTCTGGTGTTGTATCCCCTTCTCTCTGCAAAACTCTAGCATATGTTTATTAACAAATTCTTTTCCATTGTCAGTGCGCACAACTTTTAATTTATTTTCAGTTACCCTTTCAGCCCAACTTACAAACTCCTGTAGACAGCAGACTGCATCCCCTTTTCGTTTTAAAAAATATACCACCCTGTAATTAGAATAATCATCTCTTAACATTAGAAAATAACGTGAACCCCCTATACTTTCTACTTCCATTGGACCACAAACATCAGCATGCACTATTTGTAATACGTTTGTTGTATGTTGTACAGCCCTTGAAAATGGTAACCTATGTAATTTACCTTTCAGACACGATATGCACTGTATATTGTCAATTTTATATTTAATATTGCTATTATTTAACACCCGTTTGACATACTGAATATTTTGATGACATAACCTTTCATGCCATTCTGACAGCGATGTTACTGCTGCAATACTCTCATGCATATAATCGGCCACTACAAGTACATAATAATTTTCATCTCTTATACCTAGAGCACACAACTCATTGTCACCCTTGTGAAACAAACATTGTTCACCTAACATTGTCACTTTATAGCCTCTGACAGTTACACGAGGTATAGAAAACAAATTCATTTTTATATCCGGAACATGTAATACACTATGTAAGACTGATTGAACATAATTGTCTCCATTATGTATATACAGTTCAACATCACCAACCCCAACAACAGGTAAACGTCGTCCGTCCCCAACAACAACACAACGATTTGCCACTGACTTGTAATTTGTAAACACAGAGTAGTCACTTGTCATGTGTTCACTCGCCCCACTGTCAATCAACCATTTTTTGTTGATTGATGTAATGTCACTATCATTCGACTCATTCTCAATCCCAGTTATGGCCGTTACTGAAAAGGCATTTCCCTTTGACGTTTTACCCGTTTGTTTATTACAATTAATTTTACTAACATTTTTACTATTCGTAACCTTTGGGCAATCATATTTAAGATGTCCCATATCCCCACATGTAAAACATTTACGAGTATCTATGCTACTTTGACAGTCTTTTAAGAAATGTCCTGGTTTTTTACACTTGAAACACTTCTTAATAAATGCACCTCTCTTCTTTACATATAAAGCTATATTTTCCTCTTCTTGTCCTCTTGACTTTAATCTTTCTTCTTCAACAAGCAATCGTGCCACCAAATCATCGTACTTTTGTTTACTTGTTTCCACCGATTCCCAGGCTGAGACAAAGTGACTGTACGTATCCGGTAATGACAGTAACACTTTAGTCATAAGAAATTTTTCTGACACTTCTTCACCAGCTTGTTTTAACTGACATACCATCTCTTGTAGTTTTGATAGAAATACTGACAGTTCTCCGCCTTCATACTTGGTTTGGAGAAAACGCTGCTGTAACATCATAGTGCTTGTAGCAGATTTAGCCTCATACACTGTGTGTAATTTTTGCCACATCTCGGCTGCTGAATTACATGTCAAAATATGTATCATTACAGCTTCACTTATTCTAGATACTATGATTGTTTGCGCTTTGACATCTTTGGCTAGCCACTCTGCGTTACATTCTTCTGTCTTTATTTCCTTTCCTTCTAATATTGAGAATACCCCTGCTCCTCTGAGCATGACTGAAACCTGGAATTTCCACACACTCCAGTTTCTTTGCCCCTCAAGCTTGATAACTGAACTCGACGCCGCCGCCATTGTGTGAGCATCCATTTTCTAAACGTGCCGATGCCGACTGTCCCCCCTGCGCGTGCCTGATGTCGTATTTTCCCTTTCGCACGACCTCCCTCAGACACCGCTTTAGACAACAACACGACCACCGTGTTTTGTTTCTCTTACCCGCGATCACGCTAGGCAAAGTCCCCACCGGCTTACGTGATTTTTTTCTCTGCACACTCCCACGTCTTCACCTAATACAGAATTATGAGTACTGGGCCCATAACCTGTTAATAGGACTTGAATAAAAACAGCGGAATAAGTAATATTGGTATAATTCTGTAATTAGGCAAAGAACAAAAGATACAGCGACCGCCATTAATGGTTCAGAATTATCAAGACAGAAAACATAATAGGTTCCGGATGCATAGACTCATACAGATTAAAAATATTTTATTGCCTTCTATTATTCCAACACCTCCCCTCAATAAATTATTTTAATAGTTTCATTACCACAATATATAAATTATACTTTTAACTCATGTATCACAGCATCTATGCACCAGATCCTTTACTTTAAACATTTGAACAAACATTAATAAACAAATTAAATCTCAAACAATTTTTCTCTCAGTAACTTAAAAGCAACTCCACCCAAAGGCTTAGTAAGAATATCAGCTATTTGGTTACTGGAACTTATATACTTTAAATCGATTATTTTATTATCTATTTTCTCTTTAACAAATTTTTGTTTTATTTCTAAGTGTTTCACCCTTGTATTTCCAGTAGCCAAATGTGCCATCTTAATGGTAGATTGATTATCTTCAAAGATAACTATCGGACCCACATCTATACCAAAATCATTTAATATAACCTTAAGCCAGCATGCCTCACTGGTTGCATGGCTTAAAGCAACATACTCTGCCTCGGTGGAGGACAATGCTACTGACTGTTGCTTTTTAGATACCCATATGACTGTACCTCCAAAAACTTTAAAACAGTAACCGGTTGTTGACCTCCTGTCATCACTTCCTCCCCAGTCACTGTCAACATAACCGACAATACTATTATTGGAATCTCTGTAATATTTTAAACATACATCTAATGTGGCTTTAATGTATCTCAATACATTTAATAAGAGTTTATATAAAAGTGTACTAGAGCAACTCAGATACCTACTTAATATGTTTACAATAGCACATAGGTCTGGTCTCGATCCCGTTACTACAAACATTAAACTTCCAATTAATTTTCTACACTTATATTCTATTTCCTCATTTTCAGATTTACCTCTTTTTAACATGTCAAATTTAAAGTTTTTATCAATTGGCAAAGACAGTGGTTTACAATCAGACATGCCATAGTAATGTAAAATACCTTTTAAGTATTCGTTTTGGCTAATTGTAGTGTAACCTGCAGATAAATCTTGTTTAATCTCCATTCCTAAAAACCTACTTACCGGACCCATATCTTTCATTTTAAAATTTCTACTCAAGACATCTTTTAATTTTAAAATCTCATCAGAATTACTAAAACACAATATGTCATCAACATATAATAACAAAAAAGTTTTGTTATCATTCTCTATCTTTGAATATAGACAATAGTCCTTATCTGAGCTCTTAAATCCCTGATCTACCATAACTTTATCAAAAGTTTCATTCCAATACTTCGGTGATCTCTTAAGTCCATATATTGATTTATTCAACTTACAATATTTAAATTTAGACTGTGAACCCTCAGGTAATTTTAAATAAACATCCTCCTCTATATTACTGTTAAGAAAAGCATTACACACATCCATCTGATATATCTGACAATTCGTTTTAGTGGCAACTGCTGTAAAGATTCTAAATGAATTAAGTTTAACTACTGGAGCATAAAGATCATAATTATCATACCCAGTTTGTTGAAAGCCCCTTGCCACCAACCTTGCCTTGTATATATTTTCTCCTTCATGGTTTTTCTTTCTCTTTAAAACCCACTTAGTGCTTATAATTTCTTTCCCATCTGGTACTTGATTTACTTCTGTCCATGTGTTATGTTCTTGTAACTGTTCTAGTTCTACGTTCATAGCTTGTTTCCAACAGTCAGCCTCTTCACTTTCCATAGCTTCCTCATAGTTCTTTGGTTCTGCAGTATATAAGTAATCATCTAGATATTTTGGTTTTGTTATTGTTCTTCCACTTCTGCTTCTTATCTCTTCTCTTGTCTCTACATTTTCATTTACATCTCTCTCTTCTCTCTCCTGATTTTCATTCATATCTTTCCTTTCAAGTTCTTCACTAACTTTTTGATAATCAATCTCAATATTTGTATCATAAAACTCTTCTTCACTTTCATTGTTCTCTTCATAAGTATATGGTACTTCCAGTAATATTTCCTTCTCAACTTCCTTTGTATTAGTAAATTCCTTTTGCTGTTCCCTTGTACTTAAAAATATAACGTCTCTTTTGATATGTACTTCCTTTTTATCTCCATAGTAAAGTCTGTATCCTTTAGAATCATCATATCCGACAAATATTGCTTTTTCTCCCTTAACATCCCATTTTAATCTCTTCTCTTTCGGGATATGGACATACACTTCCTGTCCAAATATGCCACACAAAGTCTCTACGTTAAATGTACGAGTCATAAAAGTTTCATAGGGCGTCTCTCTTTCTTTACTGCTTTTAGTTGTCCTATTTAACACGTAAACTGTTGTGTTCACTGCCTCCGCCCATAACTCCTTTGGCAAGTTGTTTCCTATCATTGACCGTGCTGCCTCTACAATTGTACGCATATCCCTTTCGGCCTTCCCATTCTGTTGGGGTGTATATGGAACAGTCGTCTGGTGTTGTATCCCCTTCTCTCTGCAAAACTCTAGCATATGTTTATTAACAAATTCTTTTCCATTGTCAGTGCGCACAACTTTTAATTTATTTTCAGTTACCCTTTCAGCCCAACTTACAAACTCCTGTAGACAGCAGACTGCATCCCCTTTTCGTTTTAAAAAATATACCACCCTGTAATTAGAATAATCATCTCTTAACATTAGAAAATAACGTGAACCCCCTATACTTTCTACTTCCATTGGACCACAAACATCAGCATGCACTATTTGTAATACGTTTGTTGTATGTTGTACAGCCCTTGAAAATGGTAACCTATGTAATTTACCTTTCAGACACGATATGCACTGTATATTGTCAATTTTATATTTAATATTGCTATTATTTAACACCCGTTTGACATACTGAATATTTTGATGACATAACCTTTCATGCCATTCTGACAGCGATGTTACTGCTGCAATACTCTCATGCATATAATCGGCCACTACAAGTACATAATAATTTTCATCTCTTATACCTAGAGCACACAACTCATTGTCACCCTTGTGAAACAAACATTGTTCACCTAACATTGTCACTTTATAGCCTCTGACAGTTACACGAGGTATAGAAAACAAATTCATTTTTATATCCGGAACATGTAATACACTATGTAAGACTGATTGAACATAATTGTCTCCATTATGTATATACAGTTCAACATCACCAACCCCAACAACAGGTAAACGTCGTCCGTCCCCAACAACAACACAACGATTTGCCACTGACTTGTAATTTGTAAACACAGAGTAGTCACTTGTCATGTGTTCACTCGCCCCACTGTCAATCAACCATTTTTTGTTGATTGATGTAATGTCACTATCATTCGACTCATTCTCAATCCCAGTTATGGCCGTTACTGAAAAGGCATTTCCCTTTGACGTTTTACCCGTTTGTTTATTACAATTAATTTTACTAACATTTTTACTATTCGTAACCTTTGGGCAATCATATTTAAGATGTCCCATATCCCCACATGTAAAACATTTACGAGTATCTATGCTACTTTGACAGTCTTTTAAGGCCGGGCGCCCGCGGCCGCGCGGCGCCGCGCCACGCCCACGCCAGCAGCGCCGCGCCCGCCAGCGCCGCCGCCAGCCGCCACCGCGCGCCTCGCCACATGCCGCGTCCGCTGTGCCGATCTATCGCAACCACCACCGTGGAGATCTCGTTTTATTTCAATTGCCACAATTCAGATTTCAGATTGCCATCTTTTATTCTATACGACTCGTAAGTACATGGCTATAAGCGGCGTTATTATCATCAATTTTGTTCGCACCCGCTTATGATTTTAAATTTGTTTATATTAATGTTAAATAACACTTTCTTAGACAAATATATATTGGGTTTTACAAATAAAATATTGTATTGATTATTCAATATATTGCAAGATCTATATTTCGGTAATCAGTTACAACACGATAATGAATGCGCACCACACGTCATTGCCCCACCTATTTTGTGCAGTATAGAAGAGGTTGAACGCTCATAGATAAGTCACGGTCATTCCACTTCCTTATTATCCTAAAAATACCTAATTCTGAATGAAACCAGAATTCACTTTCACTGTCTACTTCTCGTAAATCTCATTTACGTAATATTTGGCTGTATTTTTCCATCAAAAGTGTCATTTAATTATCATGCAAGTACCGAATAGAGGTGGCAATCTTTCCTTCACTTTTATCTGATTACATATAGCCTGGGACCTGAGGAGGCCTAAGAAGAGAGGGGTATCTCTAGAAAGTGATTACATCAGCAATCATTTTTATTATTTCTGATCTATTTATGGCATACTTTTTAACAAAATTCAGTACGTTCTAATTCAAATAAATATATCAACCTTACTCATCTATACACCATGTCTATAAGAGCATACAGAGAGAGTTTTGCTTACTTTGCTTATGAGGATGAGAGGAAAAGGTAGGTTAAAAATTACTGAAATTGGGCTTACGTAATATTGAATGATCCTTATTTTAAATTTAAAAAATTTGTTTTATTTTACATGCACTTCAATTTTAAAAGGAAGGACTATAAAATTATGCAAACTATTTGAAACATGAACCCTTAAAATGTACAAACCTAGAAACAGCTGAAATGGATATAGAGAATAGTACAGGATGTATCTACTAATAGATCTGTAACACCACGCTGTTCCATCTTTGCAAATCTGATTTACCTATTGCTGAATATAAGAAATATATTGCATTAATAAAAACTGACATCTCCCTTACATGTGGATATTAAAACTAAAATGGGATCAAACAGGTAGTACAGTTATACCCTCCTAAACAAACTAGACTTTTCCACATCAGTTAATAAAGAAATAAAGGAAGGACAACAAATGAAAAAAATACAACAAAATTGAGTATCTCCAATCCTTTGTTCAAGTCAGTTTAAATAATCTTTCAAAATGAATGAATATGTTTTATATTTACCTACATACTTGCGAATTCCCATTAAATTTCAAAGATCTCTGTGTTCTAATCACTGCTCAGGACCTCTTGTAGCCACCTAAACACTATAGAAAGACTAAGGAGCAGGCTCCTGTGCAGCAGGGGGCAGGTGTGGGTTAAAGATGAAACAGGCTCAGTACAATCATATTATGGATGTAATATCCTATTTATTAGTACATTATAAAAATATAGAATATTATGTACAACTCTACCGTAATAATCTGATGGTAAGCTAACCAAGGAGTATTAAAGTGTATAGTGAGACAAAATTGCAGTGCAAACAGTATCACTGAACTATTGGCCAAATTCAACAGACTCATTTGATTTTGGCTGTCCTCATATACACATGTGTTTGCAAAAGCATTTCTACTTGCACTAAATGTTATGAAGTTTTGATTAGAATATTATTCTCCATATTAAAACTTGTCCACAGAGGACAAAACAAGAAGTTGAGTTTCAGATGCTATACTGTGAGCCATGTACTTACTCTATCATCACCTGTACTACGAAAGCCTGCTGGAGCTATTGGCTCATAAAACAATACTTTATCTCTACGAACACACAAGTGCTAAAACATTACCTCTGTATGTACTGTCCTGTCATGTCCTGCCTATATACAGCAATAGAAATTAATAGTAGTAACCATAAGTTCACTAAGCCAAAGAGTATAACTTAAATTAATTATGAAATATAGTCAATTAACTTACTATGCAATGAGTTGTTGCAGTTTTGAATAAAACAAATCCTGTAACAATTTACAAGTACGATCCTTTTCAATCAACAAAATAAGTGTGTGAAAATTGAATTATACAACAAGCATAAAATAATTTGTATATAAGGATCACGTAAAGAAATGAAAATGTGAAATATTGGTATTGTTCCTTATCAGTAAATGTAAACACTTTCACGTAATAAAAATAATTACAACTCAAGAATCACATAGACGTAAAAGCGGCGCCTGTTGCTTTTCGCACACTGCACAGTGCTGGCACAATACAGGCAGCAAAAACCACTCTTCACACATACACACACAAAATAAATGATTCTTGCCGATTAACTACACTATCTTCATTGTAATATTCGGTAACGTTGTAACAATGACACCGTAGCACTTACCTACATCAAACCGCGCTATGCACAAAAACCAAAATCAGTGGTGCCTCTTTGCCAACACATCTCTTTTACACTATTTGTAATATTTGCGCTATGATAATGTACGTAGTGTGGAATATGTAATGTTTAACACTAATGAAACACGATGCCAAGTTTTTAATTTATTATGCTCCTATACTTTTTAAAGTAAAGTATTCTGTAGAGTATGAACAACGCAATATTAAACACTAAGTTTAATTTAAAATTTATGAAATATGCAACGTTTTTTTGATAATTATTATGAATTCCAACAGCTTCCCAAAGCCTTTTTACTGAAAACTTCTCGTGTCAATGTCAAAATTATCAATCAAAATAATCAGTAAAGAATTGAAACTCTTCTTTTTTTATTATGGCGATGACGTATAT
>DWKQ01000001.1:0-14279 GCA_018249995.1 Dyscophellus porcius | reverse complement strand
AAATCCGAACAACAGACAGACAGAAAAAAATTCCAAATTATTTTTTGGCTTGAGTTACTTGTATTAAGACCCCTACGGTTATTTTTTTTAGTTTTTTTTCAATGTACAGAATTGGACTCTTCTACAGTTTTATTATATGTATAGATGTATAGCTTATGTACACACCTACAAGTTACAGGTTAAAATAATACAACAAAGGCACTGTTTACTTCTGTAGTAATTTCTTCCAGCGGACCTGCGACTGGAAAAAACATATAATGGTAGTCAACTGGATGTTAATGTTTTATTTTCTGACAAGACACGAGCGTGTCTTGCGACTTTTGTACATTATAAACGATCGACATAGTTACGCAGCGTCGGGAGCAGGAGTTGAAGGCTGTCTAAGTAACACAATGTCAAGTAAAGTGTAAGGTTGATGATTTTGTGAATAAGTATTTAAGAGTGAGATTTTAAAATGCCCGTATAATTGTTCCGGGCGTATAAATGATTAAGAAGTGTAGAATATATTTAAAAAAAACCAGCCGATTTCGTAGTCACTATAAAGGATACCATAATTTGGGTGGAAATTTATTTAAATAGGCAATTTTGATGCCGGCGCTACAAAACTCTTTATACTGACTAAATATCGACATGTCATGAGCGCCGACCTTTGAATCATATCAAACGGTCCACGCATCGTCGAGTAATCTCATAACAAACATAAATAAAAAAAATCAAATGTTAGCCCTTTCGTTCGAGAAAGTCGGGCTAAAAATAACAGTTGGCGGGTAACCGATTTTTCCAAGGAAGACAAGACGAGCGGCGAGTGCTGATACACGAAATCGTTTGGGCATTATTTCGGACAGCCAGTAACAGGTTCGCACGGCAACCATACAGAGTTGATTTGACACGGTGGTAGTGATTGATTCGCTTACGGATTAGCTTCATAAGTCACTTTATGTTACAGAAAGGCATGTTATGTCAACGGATAACAGTTGAAAGCGGCGTCCGCGGTAACTTAATTTTGATAGACCCTCTCTTTTAGGCTTGTTCCGTTATCCTTACGTCTAGATGTTTGAAGTGACATTCGAATACTAAGAGTAAATATCGATACAAAATGAATTGAGCGAATTATTAACGAGATTGTTACGGACGGCGAGTAAATTGATGACCTAGGTTAAGTGATTTATGTTTACACTAGGTTAAGAATTTGATCTTGTTAATATGTGTTTAATTTATTAAGACTGATTACTTGTATTGACAAAAAATAAATATGTAATAGGGTAAGATAAAAATAAGAAATAGATATACAAAATCCCATGCAAAAGAAAGGGACAGGCATAAATCTAAAGAATTGAGACGGCGCTATACGTTAGAAAAGTTAACGAGATAGTGCCGTCTGCAAAAAGGATTAGAACCGGTAATTTAGTAACGTGTGCAAATTCTGACTCATTTAATTGGACGACAGGTGGTTTTTATACTTAGCCCTATAGTAATTGCATAATACTTTTTGAGTATAAATAAAGGCAAATTTTCTGGAAAAGGTACGTTCTGCCTCGTACCAGTCTACCGTTATAATAGTGAAAATACAGTCCACAAAGAAGAATAAATAGTAAGATCGAAGAGCGAAAACTGTTTTATTTGCCGCTACGGTCTACACCCCACAATAGTGTGGTCCTTCGGAAGCCGGATCCAGGAATCCAGAAGCGGATTCAGAATACCAGCGGCAAATCCAGGCACCTGGGATCCAGAAGCGGATCCTGAAGCAAACCGGGAACATTTCAAGAAGGAAAATGAATACGCCGGTTGCTATGAACACGAGGGGTCGTGTTCGCTCCGAATCAGGGTTCAGCGAAACGGAGGCGGTTCCGGGTACTAAGAGTGTACCTGCCAACCTCCTACACCGAATCTACGAGGATTCACCGCAGTCGCCATCCACGGCAGGAGGGATACCCCACGGAAGAAGACTGGAGCACTCTCCTCCACGAGCAGCGAGGGAGATCGCACCAGAGATGTCAATGGGGACATCATACACCATGGGGCCACCTGCACAGCCACTCAGTACACCGACGAGACGGGAAACCGCTTCACCTACTCGGAGACCTACGTCACCGGCACTCAGCGCTCGCAGCAACGTCTCGAAGAGGAGCGTCGAAGCGAGAAGAAAGAGGGCACAATATGAAGCGGATAAGGAGCTTGCGGACCTAGAAGAAAGGCGATTGAAAATGCAAGAAAAGCTGATCAAGTCACGGTTAGCCGCGGAAGTCACGGCAATCGAGGCGGAATCCGAATACGGAGGGAGCACATATAACGAACGGGTACAAGACTGGGTCGACAGAAGCGTCGAAGAACAGAGGCCGTCGGCAACTAAGCGCAAGGAGGAGCCACAGGAGGCTCGTCCTCCCGTTAATGAGCAACGGGGGGAGAATGCCAAGCATCAGGGCATTCAGCGCTTAGCCGATGCACTAGAGAAAATGATTACGACAAGACCGCCGCCTCGCCAGACGGCGGAATTGCCGATATTCACAGGGGCGGTCGCCGAGTGGCTGCCATACAAGGCCGCGATGGAAGATTCCACGAGATTATTTAAATTCTCACCAACGGAAAATCTTCTACGTCTACGAAACAGCCTACGGGGGGAAGCGAGAGAAACGGTACTGTCGCAACTCTTCACTGCGTCGAATCCGGAGATCATTATGCGTACATTAGAAATGAAGTACGGCCGACCGGAATTTATAATAGACAGAGCAATGGAAGACTTGAAGAAACTCCCTAGGATGGGGGGTACGAGTATCGACCTCTACGAATTCGCGGTTAAAGTACAGAACATTGTCTATACAATAAAAAGTATAGACCGAAGAGGCTACCTAAGAAACCCTCTTCTTGTCCGGGACGTAATGGACAAACTCAGTCCTCACTTAATAAGCAAGTGGGCGGAATACGCGGCAAGTAACGAAGCGCGTATAATAGAAGAGAATGAAATGACTATTCTCTCCGAATTTCTAATGGCCGAAGCAGACCTTATGATCCGGTATACCCACACCACGAGAAGAAGCGCTCCGGTACCCGTCAAGCGAGAGGTGGCTCCAAAGAGGGTGGCTACCAGAGGCGTGTACACCACGGACAGCACGCATGAAGAAAAGAGATGCTTCATGTGTCAGTCGGGGGAACATTACACTCCCGAGTGCGGAAAACTGAAGGCTCTCGACGTCAACGGGCGTTGGCAGTGGGCGAAGGAAAATAAAATATGTTTCAAATGTATGAAAAGGAAACATAGCAGATTGACATGCAAAGCGAAGGCCTGCGGGATTCGCGGGTGTACATACCAACACCACGCGATGCTACATAAAGACAGAGTTGAGTCTACGACTACAGTTAGCGACTGCGAAAAAGACGAACCAGCCGCTATGGTAATGAGCGTTACAACCAAAAAGGCGCCTGCTTCAGTACTGCTCAAGACCTGCATAGTAAAACTCAGCGGTCCACGGGGGGAGGTGACTACGCACGCCCTCTTAGACGAAGGGTCCACAGTTACGCTGATCGATGAAGAATTAGCCAATCAAATCGCCGACGACGGACCAAACCAGCCGCTGAACATAAGGGGTATCAATGAGCAAAGAAGAGTCGATAGCAAATCTATCAAACTTCGCATAAGAGGTCTACGAGAGCACGAGACGCACGTCTTAACGGCACGCACAATAAAGGGGCTTCAACTACATCAACAGCGCGTACCGCGTAACTTAGAACGGTACACACATCTACGCACAATACATCGGAAGATATGTACGGGAGAAGCCAGGCCTCGCATTCTCATAGGGGCAGATAACTGGCATTTGATCATATCCCGTGAGCTACGCGTCGGTAGGAAAAATGAGCCCGCCGCGTCATGGACAAGATTGGGGTGGGTACTGCACGGGGCAATACCAAGAGGAGTCATCTATCAAGATCAGGCTGCGGTACTTCACGTATGCACGAGCGACATACAGCTACGAAAACTCGTAGAGTCTCATTTCGACGTAGACTCTCTCGGCGTGTCTACGAAAGAAAAGATAAACAAGCACGAAGAGAGAGCCAACGCAATATTCGAAGCAACCGCAAAAAGGAAAGAGGGACACTTCGAAGTAGGCCTGCCTTGGAAGACGGACAACCCCATACTCCCCGAGAGCTACGAGTCAGCCCTCAGACGACTACATACGATTGAAAAGAAAATGAGCAAAGAGCCCGCATTCAAAATAGAATACGCCGCTCAGATAAGTAACCTGCTACAAAAGGGCTACGCGATAGAATGTGACGGGAGTGAGAGGGACAGCGCTATCAGGTGGTTCCTCCCTCACTTCGCCGTTACAAATCATAACAAGCCAGGGAAAGTTAGAATGGTTTTCGACGCGGCAGCCAAAGTACAAGGAGTATGCCTTAATGACTACTTATTGGAGGGGCCCGATTTACTAGCGTCACTTACAAAAATATTGTTCGGGTTCCGAGAGAATAAGATAGCCGTAACGGCGGACATAGAAGAAATGTTCTTGAAAGTTAAAATACGACATGAAGATCGACCGGCACAAATGTTTCTATGGCGGGACAAACCCACGGATCCCCCTAAAACATTCAAGATGGCAAGTATGATTTTCGGAGCAAGCAGTTCGCCATACCTCGCTCACAGTGTGAGGAATCGCAACGCCGCCGACTACGAACAAATATACCCCGAGGCCGCGTTAGCAGTGAAAGAAAGGCATTACATGGACGACTACCTAGATAGCTTCCAAACAGAGGAGGAAGCCATCAAGATGATAAAAGAAGTAAGGTACATCCATGAACAGGCCGACTTCAACCTGAGAGGATGGAACTCTAACAACAAAAGGGTTCTAGCCAGCATCCCGGAGGAAAAGAGATCTAAAAACGCGAATGTGAAGCTTGCAGCCCACCAAAGGGAGAAAACACTGGGACTTCGATGGGACCCGAGTTTGGACACCCTAACGTTCAATACAGACATAAAGAGGGTTCCCGATGAAGTCAAAAGGCGACTGAGAGCACCGACCAAACGCGAGACGCTAAGCGCGGTCATGTCGATATATGATCCCCTGGGGCTAATTAGTCACTACACCATCGTCGGGAAAATTATACTACAACAACTATGGCAAAGAAAAATCGACTGGGACCAGGAACTACCTCAAGAGGAGGCCGACCTGTTCGACGCGTGGATAAGGCGATTACCTGACGTCTCATCGCTAGCGATACCGCGATGTTACAGTTACGACGCTACGCCGGAAGCCCACATAGAACTCCACGTGTTTGTCGACGCAAGCGAACAAGCCTACGCGACGGTGGCCTACTGGCGGATCACGTATAAAGAATATACCGAAACGATACAAGTAATGGCTAAGGCGAAGGTAGCCCCATTGAAAATACTCACTATACCAAGGATGGAGCTACAAGCCGCTCTTATCGGAGCACGACTAGCTAACACGATTACAAGAGAGCACAATTGGAAGCCGAAGAGGGTCGTCTATTGGAGTGACTCAAGGACGGTCCTCCATTGGATAAGGAACGAGACGAAAAAATACACGCCGTTTGTCTCACACCGCCTCGCCGAGATAGCCGAACTAACACACGCGGAAGACTGGAGATGGGTACCTACAACGCTCAATGTGGCGGACGACGCTACCAGACTCCAAACGAACGCTATTGATAGCCGCGACAGGTGGTTCACCGGACCCCCATTCCTTCGGGCGCCGGAGGAGTATTGGCCAACAGAGGACCGGGAGAGCGTCGAGACTGAGGAGAGTGCATGCTACGCCCTCTCAGAAAATGACTCGGACCCCGACGACTCACTACCCGACATAAAAAGGTTCTCGAGTTACGAAAAATTGATAAGAACCACAGCTTTAATCCAATTGTTCACGGAAAAGCTACGCTTCAAAGATAGAGCCCGACATATGGAGGTCGCGCATTGGAAAGCGGCCGAGCAGCGATGGCTTCAGAGGGTCCAGAGAGACAGCTTTAAAGAAGAGTTAGCACGGCTAAAGAAAAGCCAACCGATTCAACATAACAGCAAACTGAAGAAACTAGACGCCGTATTGGAAAATGGAGTGATAAGAGCGAGAGGCAGGATAGGCGCTCTCTCTCGCACAAACTGCTCAAACAACCCCGCGATTCTCGATGGGCGGCACCCCTATACCCGCCTGCTCGTAGAAAATTATCATCGTCGCGCGGGACATGCGAACAACGAACGAGTCGTCAACGAACTTCGTCAACACTTCATAATACTACGCTTGCGGCCGACGGTCAAACAAATAGCGAGGGGCTGTCAGTATTGCCGCGTGTATAGAGCGACACCGAAGACCCCGCCGAAAGGAGACTTACCCAAAGCAAGGCTCGACCCGGGACACCGTGCCTTCACCTACTGCGGGGTGGACTACTTCGGACCTATGACGGTGACCATCGGACGAAGACACGAAAAAAGGTGGGGTGCGCTATTCACCTGCCTTACGACTCGGGCGGTTCATTTAGAGCTCGTACATTCACTCTCCACGGACTCAGCTATTATGGCGCTGAGAAGGATGGCCGCCAGACGGGGTTGGCCGCGCGTCATATACTCCGACAACGCTACTAACTTCAGAGGAGCGGACGTCGAGCTGAGAAACGTCTACGAACAATGGGTCGTCGCGCTGCGGGACTACAGCCTGCAGTATAACACCGACTGGCGCTTCATACCTCCGGGAGCGCCACATATGGGAGGAGCGTGGGAACGCTTAGTGCGTTCAGTCAAAGCAGCGCTAAGTACTACGCTCAAAGAAAAGTCGCCAAAGGAAGAGGTACTACAAACACTTCTCATCGAGGCGGAGTACAGCGTGAACGCGCGTCCGCTCACGCACGTCTCCGTGGATCCAGACGACGAGACAGCACTAACACCCAACCACTTCCTCATCGGCGCACCAACGGGGCTCCCACGGACGGGGCCATGCAGCGAAGCCGACCGCGGGACATGGAGGAAGTCACAGGCGCTAGCGGACCAGTTCTGGCAACGATGGCTGCGTGAGTACTTGCCTACGCTCGTTCCGCGAGGGCAAAGTAACGCCAAGGGTCCGCCGCTACAAGAAGGTGATCTCGTAGTCGTGGTCGACAACACGCTACCCCGTAACACCTGGCCGAGAGGGATCGTCGAGCGAGTGCACCCGGGACCAGACGGCATCATACGTTCAGCCGAAGTTCGCACCAAAGGAGGCGTGTTCCGGAGGCCTACGACTAAGCTCGCTGTCCTTCAGATGGAGGAGGCTACGACGAGTCTACGCCGGGGGGAGAATGTTGCGGACGGCGAGTAAATTAATTGACCTAGGTTAAGTGATTTATGTTTACACTAGGTTAAGAATTTGATCTTGTTATTATGTGTTTAATTTATTAAGACTGATTACTTGTATTGACAAAAAATAAATATGTAGTAGGGTAAGATAAAAATAAGAAATAGGTATACAAAATCCCATGCAAAAGAAAGGGACAGACATAAATCTAAAGAATTGAGACGGCGCTATACGTTAGAAAAGATAACGAGATAGTGCCGTCTGCAAAAAGGATTAGAGCCGGTAATTTAGTAACGTGTGCAAATTCTGACTCATTTAATTGGACGACAGGTGGTTTTTATAACTAGCCCTATAGTAATTGCATAATACTTTTGAGTATAAATAAAGGCAAATTTTCTGGAAAAGGTACGTTCTGCCTCGTACCAGTCTACCGTTATAATAGTGAAAATACAGTCCACAAAGAAGAATAAATAGTAAGATCGAAGAGCGAAAACTGTTTTATTTGCCGCTACGGTCTACACCCCACAATAGTGTGGTCCTTCGGAAGCCGGATCCAGGAATCCAGAAGCGGATTCAGAATACCAGCGGCAAATCCAGGCACCTGGGATCCAGAAGCGGATCCTGAAGCAAACCGGGAACATTTCAAGAAGGAAAATGAATACGCCGGTTGCTATGAACACGAGGGGTCGTGTTCGCTCCGAATCAGGGTTCAGCGAAACGGAGGCGGTTCCGGGTACTAAGAGTGTACCTGCCAACCTCCTACACCGAATCTACGAGGATTCACCGCAGTCGCCATCCACGGCAGGAGGGATACCCCACGGAAGAAGACTGGAGCACTCTCCTCCACGAGCAGCGAGGGAGATCGCACCAGAGATGTCAATGGGGACATCATACACCATGGGGCCACCTGCACAGCCACTCAGTACACCGACGAGACGGGAAACCGCTTCACCTACTCGGAGACCTACGTCACCGGCACTCAGCGCTCGCAGCAACGTCTCGAAGAGGAGCGTCGAAGCGAGAAGAAAGAGGGCACAATATGAAGCGGATAAGGAGCTTGCGGACCTAGAAGAAAGGCGATTGAAAATGCAAGAAAAGCTGATCAAGTCACGGTTAGCCGCGGAAGTCACGGCAATCGAGGCGGAATCCGAATACGGAGGGAGCACATATAACGAACGGGTACAAGACTGGGTCGACAGAAGCGTCGAAGAACAGAGGCCGTCGGCAACTAAGCGCAAGGAGGAGCCACAGGAGGCTCGTCCTCCCGTTAATGAGCAACGGGGGGAGAATGCCAAGCATCAGGGCATTCAGCGCTTAGCCGATGCACTAGAGAAAATGATTACGACAAGACCGCCGCCTCGCCAGACGGCGGAATTGCCGATATTCACAGGGGCGGTCGCCGAGTGGCTGCCATACAAGGCCGCGATGGAAGATTCCACGAGATTATTTAAATTCTCACCAACGGAAAATCTTCTACGTCTACGAAACAGCCTACGGGGGGAAGCGAGAGAAACGGTACTGTCGCAACTCTTCACTGCGTCGAATCCGGAGATCATTATGCGTACATTAGAAATGAAGTACGGCCGACCGGAATTTATAATAGACAGAGCAATGGAAGACTTGAAGAAACTCCCTAGGATGGGGGGTACGAGTATCGACCTCTACGAATTCGCGGTTAAAGTACAGAACATTGTCTATACAATAAAAAGTATAGACCGAAGAGGCTACCTAAGAAACCCTCTTCTTGTCCGGGACGTAATGGACAAACTCAGTCCTCACTTAATAAGCAAGTGGGCGGAATACGCGGCAAGTAACGAAGCGCGTATAATAGAAGAGAATGAAATGACTATTCTCTCCGAATTTCTAATGGCCGAAGCAGACCTTATGATCCGGTATACCCACACCACGAGAAGAAGCGCTCCGGTACCCGTCAAGCGAGAGGTGGCTCCAAAGAGGGTGGCTACCAGAGGCGTGTACACCACGGACAGCACGCATGAAGAAAAGAGATGCTTCATGTGTCAGTCGGGGGAACATTACACTCCCGAGTGCGGAAAACTGAAGGCTCTCGACGTCAACGGGCGTTGGCAGTGGGCGAAGGAAAATAAAATATGTTTCAAATGTATGAAAAGGAAACATAGCAGATTGACATGCAAAGCGAAGGCCTGCGGGATTCGCGGGTGTACATACCAACACCACGCGATGCTACATAAAGACAGAGTTGAGTCTACGACTACAGTTAGCGACTGCGAAAAAGACGAACCAGCCGCTATGGTAATGAGCGTTACAACCAAAAAGGCGCCTGCTTCAGTACTGCTCAAGACCTGCATAGTAAAACTCAGCGGTCCACGGGGGGAGGTGACTACGCACGCCCTCTTAGACGAAGGGTCCACAGTTACGCTGATCGATGAAGAATTAGCCAATCAAATCGCCGACGACGGACCAAACCAGCCGCTGAACATAAGGGGTATCAATGAGCAAAGAAGAGTCGATAGCAAATCTATCAAACTTCGCATAAGAGGTCTACGAGAGCACGAGACGCACGTCTTAACGGCACGCACAATAAAGGGGCTTCAACTACATCAACAGCGCGTACCGCGTAACTTAGAACGGTACACACATCTACGCACAATACATCGGAAGATATGTACGGGAGAAGCCAGGCCTCGCATTCTCATAGGGGCAGATAACTGGCATTTGATCATATCCCGTGAGCTACGCGTCGGTAGGAAAAATGAGCCCGCCGCGTCATGGACAAGATTGGGGTGGGTACTGCACGGGGCAATACCAAGAGGAGTCATCTATCAAGATCAGGCTGCGGTACTTCACGTATGCACGAGCGACATACAGCTACGAAAACTCGTAGAGTCTCATTTCGACGTAGACTCTCTCGGCGTGTCTACGAAAGAAAAGATAAACAAGCACGAAGAGAGAGCCAACGCAATATTCGAAGCAACCGCAAAAAGGAAAGAGGGACACTTCGAAGTAGGCCTGCCTTGGAAGACGGACAACCCCATACTCCCCGAGAGCTACGAGTCAGCCCTCAGACGACTACATACGATTGAAAAGAAAATGAGCAAAGAGCCCGCATTCAAAATAGAATACGCCGCTCAGATAAGTAACCTGCTACAAAAGGGCTACGCGATAGAATGTGACGGGAGTGAGAGGGACAGCGCTATCAGGTGGTTCCTCCCTCACTTCGCCGTTACAAATCATAACAAGCCAGGGAAAGTTAGAATGGTTTTCGACGCGGCAGCCAAAGTACAAGGAGTATGCCTTAATGACTACTTATTGGAGGGGCCCGATTTACTAGCGTCACTTACAAAAATATTGTTCGGGTTCCGAGAGAATAAGATAGCCGTAACGGCGGACATAGAAGAAATGTTCTTGAAAGTTAAAATACGACATGAAGATCGACCGGCACAAATGTTTCTATGGCGGGACAAACCCACGGATCCCCCTAAAACATTCAAGATGGCAAGTATGATTTTCGGAGCAAGCAGTTCGCCATACCTCGCTCACAGTGTGAGGAATCGCAACGCCGCCGACTACGAACAAATATACCCCGAGGCCGCGTTAGCAGTGAAAGAAAGGCATTACATGGACGACTACCTAGATAGCTTCCAAACAGAGGAGGAAGCCATCAAGATGATAAAAGAAGTAAGGTACATCCATGAACAGGCCGACTTCAACCTGAGAGGATGGAACTCTAACAACAAAAGGGTTCTAGCCAGCATCCCGGAGGAAAAGAGATCTAAAAACGCGAATGTGAAGCTTGCAGCCCACCAAAGGGAGAAAACACTGGGACTTCGATGGGACCCGAGTTTGGACACCCTAACGTTCAATACAGACATAAAGAGGGTTCCCGATGAAGTCAAAAGGCGACTGAGAGCACCGACCAAACGCGAGACGCTAAGCGCGGTCATGTCGATATATGATCCCCTGGGGCTAATTAGTCACTACACCATCGTCGGGAAAATTATACTACAACAACTATGGCAAAGAAAAATCGACTGGGACCAGGAACTACCTCAAGAGGAGGCCGACCTGTTCGACGCGTGGATAAGGCGATTACCTGACGTCTCATCGCTAGCGATACCGCGATGTTACAGTTACGACGCTACGCCGGAAGCCCACATAGAACTCCACGTGTTTGTCGACGCAAGCGAACAAGCCTACGCGACGGTGGCCTACTGGCGGATCACGTATAAAGAATATACCGAAACGATACAAGTAATGGCTAAGGCGAAGGTAGCCCCATTGAAAATACTCACTATACCAAGGATGGAGCTACAAGCCGCTCTTATCGGAGCACGACTAGCTAACACGATTACAAGAGAGCACAATTGGAAGCCGAAGAGGGTCGTCTATTGGAGTGACTCAAGGACGGTCCTCCATTGGATAAGGAACGAGACGAAAAAATACACGCCGTTTGTCTCACACCGCCTCGCCGAGATAGCCGAACTAACACACGCGGAAGACTGGAGATGGGTACCTACAACGCTCAATGTGGCGGACGACGCTACCAGACTCCAAACGAACGCTATTGATAGCCGCGACAGGTGGTTCACCGGACCCCCATTCCTTCGGGCGCCGGAGGAGTATTGGCCAACAGAGGACCGGGAGAGCGTCGAGACTGAGGAGAGTGCATGCTACGCCCTCTCAGAAAATGACTCGGACCCCGACGACTCACTACCCGACATAAAAAGGTTCTCGAGTTACGAAAAATTGATAAGAACCACAGCTTTAATCCAATTGTTCACGGAAAAGCTACGCTTCAAAGATAGAGCCCGACATATGGAGGTCGCGCATTGGAAAGCGGCCGAGCAGCGATGGCTTCAGAGGGTCCAGAGAGACAGCTTTAAAGAAGAGTTAGCACGGCTAAAGAAAAGCCAACCGATTCAACATAACAGCAAACTGAAGAAACTAGACGCCGTATTGGAAAATGGAGTGATAAGAGCGAGAGGCAGGATAGGCGCTCTCTCTCGCACAAACTGCTCAAACAACCCCGCGATTCTCGATGGGCGGCACCCCTATACCCGCCTGCTCGTAGAAAATTATCATCGTCGCGCGGGACATGCGAACAACGAACGAGTCGTCAACGAACTTCGTCAACACTTCATAATACTACGCTTGCGGCCGACGGTCAAACAAATAGCGAGGGGCTGTCAGTATTGCCGCGTGTATAGAGCGACACCGAAGACCCCGCCGAAAGGAGACTTACCCAAAGCAAGGCTCGACCCGGGACACCGTGCCTTCACCTACTGCGGGGTGGACTACTTCGGACCTATGACGGTGACCATCGGACGAAGACACGAAAAAAGGTGGGGTGCGCTATTCACCTGCCTTACGACTCGGGCGGTTCATTTAGAGCTCGTACATTCACTCTCCACGGACTCAGCTATTATGGCGCTGAGAAGGATGGCCGCCAGACGGGGTTGGCCGCGCGTCATATACTCCGACAACGCTACTAACTTCAGAGGAGCGGACGTCGAGCTGAGAAACGTCTACGAACAATGGGTCGTCGCGCTGCGGGACTACAGCCTGCAGTATAACACCGACTGGCGCTTCATACCTCCGGGAGCGCCACATATGGGAGGAGCGTGGGAACGCTTAGTGCGTTCAGTCAAAGCAGCGCTAAGTACTACGCTCAAAGAAAAGTCGCCAAAGGAAGAGGTACTACAAACACTTCTCATCGAGGCGGAGTACAGCGTGAACGCGCGTCCGCTCACGCACGTCTCCGTGGATCCAGACGACGAGACAGCACTAACACCCAACCACTTCCTCATCGGCGCACCAACAGGGGAATAAAAATATATCTGATGAGAAGGTGTGCTGCCTATGTTTCAGCATTAAGTTTCCACCAATGGATCCGATCTAGACAAATGTTGAACACTATATTTAGAATGCCCCGTGAACTAAAGTGAAGAATAAATTCCATAAAATAAGAGCTCGGAAATCAAAGTTGATAAAGAACTGAATATCATCATTCTTAAAGCATAGCATGCGTATTTCCAATAAAAAAAATTGCTAACACTTACATTTCTAACAGGTATGTGAGCAACCAGATCCAAATGCTCATATAACTTGTTCAAGTAAGAGAACTCCTCTTTGTCTTGAGCTAAAGTTCGAAAGATGTGCATTACATCGGTGAGAACTATACCAGCACCAAGCACCAAATTCTGATCCAAGTAGTACATTTTCAAGTAATCTATTGGCTGAATATCTATCAATACTCTTGGGAAGTCGAATATTGGTATGGCACCTGGAATTGAACTAGAACTCAGATTATTCCATTTCTGAATATCCTTAACACCTATTAAAATCTATCATCGTCGGCCGTTCGTATCTTAACTCAACTTCGTAACTTCTACTACATAAATTAAGAGACAGACTAGACTATAGACAAAATAGACTATTATTAAAATGATATTTCCTCAAAATATTTGATCAGGTAAATGTCTTTTCATCAAGGAAAAATATTGATGATTTGTTCGACAGTAGAATGTAGAAGGTCAGTTGTAGACTTTTTTACACCATAAAGAAACTACTTATACGATATCTAAGTTACAAAACTAACCTCGACCAGTATTTCCATTAACCAACATATACGACTGAGTGCCCTCGTTGTTGAAAATATTGAAGATATCTTTGATTTCGTAAACTCTGTACCAGACACGTTTATCTTTCAAGTCAATTTTTTTTACAACTGGTTTTGCTTCCTTCTTTGCCACGAAACACCAGCTTTCGCAAGTCTCACTACACTTGCCTTGCTTCTCGCAGATTTCTAGGTCCTCGATGTCATTCAGTTTTGAATTGGGCTTTGGGGCATCCTTGGCGAAACTCTTAAATGCGTCGAGGATTGGCCTGTACCCAGTACATCTGCAAGTATTGCTGCCAAAAGAGTTCTCTATTTCACGCTGCGTCAAGTCATTATTGTTGGATTCCAATAAACTGTACATGCTCATGACGAAGCCGGGGCTGCAGAAACCGCATTGGGTGCCATTG